>VXAD01002609.1:2488828-2582179 GCA_013399195.1 Dicrurus megarhynchus | reverse complement strand
CTCCCCGCGGGGGCGGCTGCGCTGCTGCAGCCGGCGGGGCGGGGGGGCTGCGCCGGCACCGCCGACCCCGGCTCCCTACCGCGCACGCAGGGCGGAGGGANGTGTCACTGGCCCGAAGGTGTCACCGGCCCCCAGTGTCACCGGCCCCGCGGGTCTCACCTGCCCGCGCCCTCCTCCCTCGCGGTTTCCCTTCTGCTCGGATTCTGTTCCCCTCGTTGCCCCCCTCCAGCAGCGTCCCGACCTTCCTGCCGCGTGTTCCGTGCGGTCACCTGTAGCGAGAGCTGTCGCTTCGCTCAGGCCACCCGGTATCCCTCCTTTCACTCCGTTTTTTCCCCGTTTCCAATCAATCCCACGCCGTCAGCGCCGGCGCCCCCGCCTCCTCCCCGCCGCGGAGTGCCCCGACACTCCGTAAACACGGGGCCGCGCCGGGCCGGGGCAAGGGGATGCTGGAGCGGGCTGGGGTCCCCCGGGGCCGGTGCTCCGCGGCCCGGAGGAGCCGGCGCGCTCCCTTTGCCGAGCGGGGCAGAAAACCGGCTCCGTCTGCGTGGCGGGGGGGCCGCGGCCGCGCTCCCCGGCGGGGCGCCGGGCAGACCTTCCCCGGGCTCGCCGCTCGTTCCCCGCACCCCGAGGGGCTCCGAGCCGCCCCCCGCACCCCGTTCCCTCCCCTCCCCGCGGAGCGGGNGGAGGGATGGATGGATGGAGGGAGAGAGAGATGGAGGGAGGAGGGCGCTGCAGCTCCTCAATTATTCAGCGCTTCCCCTCCCCGCCTGCTGCATGTGACCGCCGGCAATACCCACGGGCCGTGCCGGCCCCGGGAGACCTCCCTGCGCGGAGCTGCCACCCCCATGGCCACCTCCAGTGAGTCCTCTCTGCCTGTCCAAGTGTCCTGAGGGCTGCGGGTGGCCTCCCCCCAACTGTCTGGCCGCTGAGAATAACACTCCTGGATGCCTTCTCCAGCGCAGGGCTTTCCTAACTCCAGGGACATAGCATGGGGAACCTCGTTTTTGTTTTCTCCTTGAGCTGCACTGTGAGATTTGGGTGATAATGCTGTAATCCGGGAACAGGCAGAATTAGGACTAAAATAATGCCTCATGCATTGTAGCATGCTGTGCTGTCCAGCCCTCTGCACGGCCCGGCTGGGAGGAGTTAGGTATCAGGTGCAGGATATATTTAATATTTTATACCCAGAGCTACTTTAGAGGATAGCTGGAATTCATGTTCAAGATTATTCCTTTTTGCAGTTTTGTTTCTCAATTTCTGCTGTTTGGTTTGCTCTAGAAACACTCCCTGTCTGTATCTATATTGTACCATTTTAACATCAAATCCAAACTGGGTTCATCTCCAGTGGTGCCTGGCGAGGATCTGGTTTCAGTCTCTGTTACAGCTTCATTCTATAGCTTCTAACGAGGGCTGTGTCTTGAGCAGAGACAAACTTTTCATTCTCCAAACACTGAAATAAATATCTGCTGATAAAAATTAAAGATGGGATCCTTCAGTGCAACCAGCTCAGTTCAGAAGCCAATGTTTGCCTAACGTGAGTGACCCCAACAGGAGCTGCATCAATGGCAGTGACCTTCTGGGGACATACAGACAGTGACACTGCACAGATAAACATGGACAGGGTGGGGGTTGGACTAGGTGACCTTTAAAGGTCCCTTCCAACCCAAACTACTCTGTGATTCTATATCCATGATCCTGTCTTTGGCCAGGATAGCAGACCACATCATCTCCGATTTCCTTTCCAGCCTTGACTTCTGTGGCAGCTTTTGTGTCTTTCCAGATGAGAGCCATAATCTTCCCAGTCTCTCACCAGGCTCCTTCCTCTCTCCAGCTTAGCTTTACCTTGCTCTCTTCCCTCCCTCACAGAAGTCTCCTTGCAGTCTCTCTCTTCCCAAACAGGCATAGAAAAGATCTCTCCCAGGTTACTGCTGGCCAGCAGAAGGTGTCATCACAGGATGACAGGATGCTCTGTTCCCTTCCTGCTACTCTGGCCAGCACACATCACATCATAGAGCACAGAGCCAAAGTGCAGTCAGCTGATTGCCTTCCTCACAACCAGCAGTTTTGAAACCCTGTTTTTATTCTTTTCCTTATTCTTTGGTTGCCTGAAAGCAACATTCAGAGCTGCAGCTGCTCTCCTGTCCTTGTCTGTGATCCCCATACTTCCCACTTTGTTGTTGTTTCTCTTCACATTCACTGGCTTCCCCCAGCTGCTTTTGCTCAGTCCCTGGACACTGGATACAGCTGTGGATGGCTGATACCAGGAGCTTCCCTCAGACTACATCTGTGCAAAAGAGAAAACCTTGTCCCTCTGTTATTCCATCTTGTTTTGCGTCACTTTTAAGACCGTGGTGAACTCCAGCTGACAGCACCACCAGCCTTTTGTGTTCCCATGCGACTCCTCGGAGCTTGTAGAGCGTGTGAGTAAAGGACATGGGCCAGTGTGTTTCTGAAATGATTGGCAGTGTGGCCAAGTTTTAGGGGGACTTACCTATGTGTGTGAGTTCAGAATAATTTGATTTCTATTTATTAGTTGGGGCTGGTGTACCAGAGCACGGGCAGTTTCATTGGTAGCAGCAGAGAGGGACTTTTGTGTCCTCTTAACAATCATTGTGCAGTACCATGATACCACCACCATCTTCCACCTTCCTCTACTGCTCAGAGATCTTGCTCCAGAAGGCTTTGCTGTTTAATAGCTTTCCAGACCCTGTTCTATCCCAGCCTTGATCCCCTTTTTATAAGTTTTCCTCTGTTTAATCCAGTGGCACCTGCTGTTAGCTAGGCACAACAACCTGCCACCACCTTGAGTAATAAATGTCGCAGATGTTTTGTCAGAGGATCACTTAAGCTCTTTCTCATTAATCTTTACCCTGTTCTCACGAGTTTTGTAACTTCCAATCTTCAATTTTTACAGCTACTCCTCTAATGGTTCTCTTCAGGTTGATTAAACGTAGATGAAGAACAGAATGAGGACAAGTTACTCTCTCAACAAGTCCCATCAGTGAGGTCACCCTCAGATTAAGGTGAAATTTTCCATGGCAGCCAAGCACACGATGATGCATTTGCAGCAAAATTTCTTCTGTCCTCAGGCACTATCCAATTTCTAGCCCAAACTAATTTCTGCCCACTTTTCTGTAGCAAGTGGCCATCTGACTGGTCATTTAAATACTTAAACCTATTTTGAATTTGACCAAGGCTTTGGCCTCAATAACACCTTGTAGCAGGGATCTCCACCAGCTGCTATCTCATTATCTTGGCTATTTTTCTTATCAGCATCAAATCTGGCCATTCCAATTTCGTGGGACATAATTTTCTTTTTTTGTGACTCTAAATACAGAGAGAGAAGAAGCCAGCAAAAGCTGCCCTATTGACTTTCTTTCTTATTTTTATGAAAATGTTTGTTTACCTCTCATAATCCCCTCATAGTTGTCTCATCCGTGACTAATTAATCACATCATTTAAATACCACAGTTCCTGCTTTTATGAGTTATCTCTTTGTCTACACAGCTTTGTATTAAAACAGTCAATATCTCTTGGCCTGCTGACCCCTAGGTTCTTCTAGGGCTTCCAACATCCTCACCTTATGGGTTGTCTCCCTCCGTGAAATCTCCTCAGAGAGGAAGGGATCATCCCCAGTTCCATTAGTTTGATGAGTTTTCCTCAGTGCTGTTTCTCAAAATGTCTTGACATCATCAAAACTGACTAATGGAATGTTCAAGACAAACAACTTGGGTTCCCCTTGGATTTACATCGGGGTCCCAATGTATGTACTTGGTCACTCCATGATATTTTTGTTGGTTTTACAAAAGTGCACTGATTTGGGTTATGTTTCCAAAGAAAAAAAACTATCTGAAACTCAGAGGGAGAAGCTGCAGCACCTTTCCTGTGTCGTTTGTGTGTCCATGTGTGCTGGCTGCCATCCCTCCAGCAGCCTCTGTTAGATGAGCAGGGCTGAAGGCACAGCACAGCACATCACACTCCTATCATTTAGTGAAGGTGGTTGGAGAGTGTCAGCTGTCTGTCAGGAACGACTGATACTTCACAGAAAAGCACTTCTGTCTGCAAGCACCCGGCTGCACAGGGACATCATAGAGAGCAGCCACTGGGATGTAGCGATGGGAGTTGGTGACTCCTCCACCTGCTTGCTCTGCGTGTCCAATGGCTCATGTCTATGGCTCTGACAAGTGTTCTCTCTTTGATTTGGTTTGTAGCATCACAAACCATCTCCCAGAAGTGCAGCAGCTCCCAGATGTCCACTGCAAAGTTCAGCTGATGGTGTCTCTGAGCAGAGACCAGCTGGAGCCCTGCAGAATTACTGGTATTTTTAGAAACATTGCCAGGATGCTTGGCCTCCATTTTTCTTCCTTTTGCATCAGCTGGAACCTCAGTGAGTACCTCTAGGGGTCAGAGTGATGGAGGCATCCATGTAGGGGGATAAGAAGAAGGATTAATCTTGCTGTCTCATCTGATGACTAGTACCACAATGAATACCAGCATGGGGAAGAACAGTCCTGTCATTAAAGCCCTGACCTGAGATTTACAAAACCTCACTTGAGTTACTGGCTCTGCAGCGGGAGTCCTGGGTGAGCTTCAGAGTTCTTTGCATCCCAGTGATATGAAATGACGTTGGAAGTATTGCCCAGTCTCAGGGAGTGAGTTGGCAGTACAGGCTCTAATTTCTTTGGGTGAGGGATTGTCTCTAAGTGTTTTAGGGGATCCTCAGTGGGGCAGTCCAGCTGGACAGTGCAATTAGCTGGGCAGGTGAAAGAAAGTGCCTGGAGTGGTGGGCTGGGCCTCCCTGACCCCATGAGCTCTTCCCCTGATGCACAGGGACTGCAGGCCTGACACTGCTGGGCAGGGGATGAGCCCAGCACTCACAGGGCACCCTCTTCGTTATTTAAATTACTTGTCTGTGCTGGAACTGGCCATGGGTTTAATTTTTGCTTAAGGCAATGGAAAGGATTATTCTGGGGTTATTCTGCATTGCTGAGAGGCATCTTGGACAGGTTGAAAGGAAACATCCACATGAATGTTTCTCATAAACCCGTATCAGGTGCTTCCTTCTGCATCAGAGGGGAACCTCAGTGGTACATGGGCACAAACAGAAACTGCAGTAAAATCCCAGCACAGCAAACCCTGGGAGTGCTTTGCCATTTGATGTTACCCAGCTACAATGTCTCCCAGCCCCTTCCTTTCTCGCTCTGTATCATCCGTGCCAGGTTGAGCAGAGAAGATGGGTAAGGCATCCGTCAGACACATTCGCTGTCCAGAGACACATGGGGTGATGGAGCATTAAATAAATCCCTTTCAAATCCCCATGCAAACAAACAGTCCAAGCCTAGCTCCAGCATGAGCTGTGGCCTCTCCCCTGGCTGGGGGCTGTCACTGGTGCGTGCCAAAGTGATGCCCTTTGGCTGTGCCACCACCAGCAGGGAGCTCCTACTGGCACAGAGACAGCAGCGTTAACCTCGGCCACGGGCACACCAAGAACTGTGTGATGGGGCTGGGGCTGCGTGGGGTGGGGACACCCCACACTGGGGAGCTGCAGTCCCCAGTGGGGCTGCCCTTCCTGCCCTGAGACAGGGGCTGCAGACATGCCTCTGGGGGAGGCTGGGATAAAGCAGCTGCCAGGGAGAGGGGATTAAATGATTCAGTGTTTGGAGGCTGCTGCCTTATTTAAAGGACCACACACTATTTTTTTTTTTTCTTATTCAGAGAAGTCTGTTTTTAATAACCAAACCAGACAGAAGTCTTATTTTTGTTGCCTTTTCAGCTTCTTCATATCATGGTTTAATATGAATGTTTTGGGCCACTGTGTAGCCGCTAAGTGGGACCTGTCAATGCAGGTCTCACCATGTATGCTGCGATGATTATGGATTAATCAAGGGATACTTGATTGGTTCCTGCTGTCCTGCAGGTGGGTTTAGCTCATCTGGATTTTGATTAAAGTCACAAGGTGAAGCTGGTGGCAGGATTTGGTCTCAGTTGTCTGTTCTGAGAGTAACAGATAAAGTAACAGCACAAAGATGGTACCAGTGCAGGGACATTCAGTGGATCATACACAGGATGTGACTCTGGTTATAGAGTTGTCACAGGACAACATCTCTGTGCTAGGCATGAATGTGGCTCCCCTTGGATGCTCCCCAGAAAAGCAGCACGCACTTGATGTCTTTCAGCCCCCCAGAGTCTACCAGCCATGTTGAGTTTGATGGGATGTGCCACGTGGAGCCTGTACCTGCTGACACTGACTCGTCTGGTGGTTCAGTGTGGTGGGTCCTGGTGCCTGCCACCCATCATGTGCCCTCTAAAGAGGTGCCTCTGAAGCTCAGAGGATTGCTTGGCTTAGCTGGTTACTCATCTCAGTAAAGCTGTGGTTCTAGCAGGAGCCATGCTGGGCTACTTTTTGGCAGAAACTCAGTCTTATCAATGAAGAGCTTGGAGACCTTATTTTTGGTTTGCTATAGGAGCAGGTGCTGTAAACAGTTTTGTTAACAGTGTGGGAATACTTTGAAGATGAGGCTTTGGCAAGAGCACACACAGCCTGGTTCACCTGCAACGAGCTGGGGGCAGGGAAGACGTGTTGCCACAGGGCTTATTCATAGAATCACAGAGAAGTTTGGGTTGGAAGAGACCTTAAACACCATCTCATTCCACCCCCCTGCCATGGGCAGGACACCTTCCACTAGACCAGGTTGCTCCAAGCCCTGTCCAACTTGGCCTTGAACAATTCAAGGGAGTTCTGGGAGGCTACTGAGGGCTGACTTGCTCTGCTGTGGTGCTGCACACACCAGCCTGTGTTTGATCTCCACAGTTTTCCACTGCTGCCTCTCATGTTCCCCCCCAAAATGAATTCATTTCAGTTCCCCATCACCTGTACCTTGTTTTAGATGGCTGGGAGAGCCAGGCTCTGGGTGGGCAGTGCTGCATCAAGGGCTGGGGGATGCCCACGAGCTGCTTGTCCCCAGTGTGACACACTATGGTGACAGGTCCAGCTTAGTCTCAGCTGGGCTGTCCACACACAGGAGAAGCTGTTTGTGTTGTCCTCAGTAACAGCAGTGTTACCCACAGTATTTCTTTTGGGTTCATACACAAAAGGTCGCTCACTACTGCTGAGAACACCAGGTTAAATCAGTGGTCTGCAGAGTATTTTAGCATTTGCTTGCCAAATTTGACCCAGAGACTGAACTGTTTCTGCTTGGATAAAAAAATAAAGCAAACTATTTTTTTCTGGGGAAGGAAAAAAGAAAGATATGTGAATGCTTCCTGAGCATCATAGCTGGCTGTGTGATTTATCCATCTTGCTAATAATAATGGACAGGGCTTTGCCCATCCCAGGGTTTGATGAGAGGCTGCTGTTTTCGTGAGTGCGTTTGCTTTGCATGCAAATAAGAGGGTTTATTGTCTGCTGTTTTTCACAAAAGTGCAGCTTTTTGCGTGTCCAGAATAACTGCTGCTGTCCCAGGAGCAGGCCTTGCAGGACAGGGAAGGTTTATAAACATCCCAGGGTTTGAAGCTCAATAACATCAGCTGTTCAGCAGGAGAGCACTGCACATCTGCTCTGAAACCAACAGCACGGCAGAACAAAAGAGGACAATATTGATCTGATAGTTCGTTGTCATTGGCATTTCTATTGATCTACTCTTCCCCGATGTTTTCTTTCTGCTAAAGCCAAAGGCCAGTGCTGGGAAGGGTCAGCACTGAAGGCAAAAGCCTTATCCAGATGTGCACCATAGTGTGGTTTTCCTTGGACTAAACACAGCTTCTCAGTTGAAGCTCAGCCAAGATATTTCAGCTGGGTCATTCCAGGTCTGTTCAACCTGATTTTGCATGTCAGCTGAAGGACGAGGAGCCAAAGCCTACACCTCTGAAGTGGATTTAATATCGTAATGCAGCCTTGGCCGGGTGCTGCTTGAAAGAGCAGAGCGGCATGGATTGAATTACCTGCAGCATATTAGCTGAAATCTCCTATTCAAGACCCGCAGGGGCTGGTGCAGCTCATCTTTCGGGGGAGGTTGATAAGATCGTAGCCTGGGGTAGCGTAGTTTTAGGTTTTAGTTTGGCATTCATTGTATCATTATTAGCGATCAGGGTCCTGGCTCGCTTACGAGCTGCTAATGGGATCTCAGCCCTGTGGCTGCCCGATGCCCTGGCTTCGGAGCAATGACTTGCCATGTGTCAGGTCCCTGGCACAGGTCCCTTAACCTGGGCAACCATCCTTTATCGGCCTTTTGTTGATACACGGGGAGGTGCTGTCCATAGGAGTACCCCAAAGAAGCCTTAAAACTAAAGCAAAAGGAGGAGCACGTGCCAGGGGGCTTCTCTAGAAAACAAAGATTGGACTTTCAATAGTTTGTGGATCTTCTACTAACTTAAAATAGCTCCTTTCTGTTTGTTGAGGCAACTAAGACAAGACATTAATATGCACATCCCAGCAGTGAATAGGTTTCAAGTAAGCTTCTGTAGAGCTGGGGGAGGATATTAGGACAGCCTGGTTTTCATCACTGACGTGCCAGCTAGCATGCAAAAGACTCACAGTGCAGGGAAAGGACTGGAAAACGGGAAAAAACAAGTTTTTCACAGAAAAGACCTGTCGATCCAGAATGTAAATCAAATACTGGTTTTGTGTGTGGTTCCATGAGATCTAGTGCTAAAAGTACATGTTTTGATGAACTGGTTCAGGAGTGGGTAAAGTATAGACACAATGTATCTCTGGAAATCAGGTGGAATGTACATAAATAAAATGCTGCTTGCGTTGANTTTTTTTTTAATTTATTGTTATTTTCCTGGCCCTTGACGTTGCGCATTTATAAAGACAGGCTTTTGGAAACTACGTCTCATGGAAAAATCCACTGGGCTTTTCCACAGAGGAATTAATGGCTTTTATGAAAAGATGTACCTAATGTGAGGTGATGTTTTCAGTCTCATGAAAGCAGCACTGAGCAGAGCAGGAAACGAGAGCTGAAGCAGGAGCTGGTACCATCTCTTCTGTGCAGGGCACAAGGGAAAACGAAGGGGTTTGCTTTGTTTCTTGCTTTTGGGTATAGTAAAGTAGATTTCAGTATAAAACCAGGAGGAGTGAATGAACAATTTCTTAATGTATCCAGTCAGCAAAAGAGAAACAACCACATGAATTAGACAAACCAGATTAATGCTCAGGGTGTGTCCTCGCTGCCCACGTAAAGCATCCACAGCCCGGCTTCTGCTCAAACACACCCTGACAAACCCAGGCAATGGCTGATCTATATTTACCTTCTCAATTTATGAGAACAGAGACCAGCAGGGGCTCTGAAGCAGATGATTCAGTCCTGTTTCTCCTGGATTATACAACTCCTGGTTAGGAAAGGCCGCCTGTTGCAGTCAGGGGAGGGGGCAAGGGAAAGCCCCCTCCTTCCACCCCCTCTCCAGCTCCTTGAGAGGGGTGTGAATCTTCAGTGGTCCTCACCACACAGGGCTGGAGATGGTATTTACATCCTGGATCCACTGCTGTCTCAGGTGGGTGTTGTGTTTGACTTGCTCTGTGAAAACATGGAATTTGAGCTGCATTTTGATCACCTGCCTCGAACCACGAGCCAGGGCTGTGGGCTCACTGCCCTGCTGCAGGCCAAGGGGCTGTGCCACAGCTCCATGGCCTCCCTGGGAACAACAGGGACCCCAGGTGCTCCAGCCTGGCTGGGAGCTTGGCAGGGGGGGCAAAGCTAACAAGAGGTAGCTGTTAACCCAACAAGAGCATGGGAAAACCAGCAGACAAACCTCAGCAGCAGAGGAATCATGGAGCAGTACAAAGGGAAGGAGGAGAAACCTTCTGTGCAGAGTTCATCATTGTCATCTTTCAGATTTGCAGCATCACAACTAATTATAAAATGCTAACGCTTCAGTGTTTTCCCTCTAGCCTAATAAAAAAGGTTTTTAATCCCCATTTCTTATTTCCATTCCGTTTGTGCTGGCACTGGGCTGATGGGTGCAGCACTGAGAACAGGGAATGCCCTCTGGGTCTTTCCCACTGAGAAGGATCAAGATGAGGGACCAGGGACAAAGCTGCTCTGTGCTTCTTGGAAATGGCAACCAGTGGCTGCTGACCCAGAAGCTGCTCCTGTGTGGTGGCACTGGTCACCCCAGGGGTCAGTGGGGACCTGCCTGCACAGGAGCAGCCCCACAGCAGGAGGAGAAGGAGCACCGAGGGCAGAGGAAGGAATTAAACCCAAGATCTATGCTTTAAGGAGAAATTTAAATTGGTCTTCTGTTAACAACTTTATTGTGCTGATACAGGATTATTCCTAGTCTGAGATCTGAATGGAGACTCCTGAATCTGAATGCAGCTAATTTTAGCATTACGGAATTTCCTGAGGTGTTTTTATTACACAAATAGGAGTAAGAAAAGTTGTGCATAATGAAATTTTGCTGTAGGACAGCACATACTGTAGTGTGAAACAGTTATTTAACCACCACTACCCCACACTAATGTGTGTATAAACAGGCTTCACCCAGCTTGAATTCCCACTTTCCCATTCAGCAGGGAGCACGAGCTGCCTGATGCCCTGTGCCACACACAGTGCCTGACACCACCAGTTCCTTAAATACATTACAGATGGACACGCCTGCAGGCAATTTTTTATCCTCTTGTGCCCACACCAAATCACAAAGTCAATTTATCCTGGGGCTTTTATGGAGTTTCTGGTGTTCAAGCATACGGGAGGGGACTCAGGAAGATGTGGTTTGCTGGGTATTCCATTCTTTCTAATGCAGACTCTGGAAATAGCAGTCAGGGAGTGTAATATCCCTTTTCCTGCTGGGCATTGGTCTGGAGGTGTGCTGTGCTTCAACAGAGTTGCTGTGTAGCATCCCTGGGCACTGCTGGGTGACTTATCCCTTGTCTCTCTCCACCAGCTGGTCTTTGGAAAGGTGGGTAATGAATAAGGAGCATTGGCTTTGACAATATGTCTGTTTTCCTTTTTATTTTTCTAAGCAAGAAACCCCAGTGATTTGTTGACAAAGAACAAGTAACAGTTCATTTGCAACTCCCCAAATGAAGCTAAATTATTCTGAATAAATTAAACATTAAAACAGCATCTGAGCAAACCCAGTCTCCTGATAGACTTTAGTCCTACTTGGAAATGCAGATGTTCAGCCTAATGGGTTCCTCAAAGATAACCAATGTCAGCCCCTACCCTCACAATTCCCTATCTGTAGGACTTATCCAAGCCTATCCTCCTTTTATTTTCCTGGCTTTTCCATGGCTTGCAAGATACTATTTCCTGCTGGCAGTTGGATTGTCTGAGTATTTCCCAGTCGGAGCATGCTCACAAGTGGAATACCACCAGTGGGTCTCATCACACGGCAGCTTGGCCCTGGATTGATGAAAACAGACGAGCCCTTAAATTGAAGAGTCGTTTGACATTGTGCAGTTAAAGGAAATGTTTTTCCTTATGATAATTAATGATTCTTGAAGGCAGGGGGCGAGCAGGGGATGGGCAGCCCAGGGTGCTGCTGGCCAGGGAGGCGAGCGGGCAGGGGAACACATCAGCGGCTCCTCTCTGCAGGAAAAGCAGTGGCTATCCCTGGGAAGGAAAGAAATGCTACCGGAGAGTGAAGCAGAAATCTACAGCCATCTTAGCAATCTCCAAGGAAATTTGTGATTTTGCCTCGGTAGGAAGGATCACCGGGTAATACACGGCTGCCAGCGGGTGCCAAGTGGCCAAATCTGGCAGCGGAGACGTGCTTAAATCAGAGCTGAATTTGCCTGCTTGTTCTGCTTTATTGGTGCCCTTCCCCGACTTTTCCCCCTGTTGAGGTTGTAATTTCTGTCAAAACGTAACTGCAGAGCTCCGCATTTGAATCCCGTGTAATTACAGTCCTCGGGAACTCGGCCATCCCCTGCATCAGCCGCCATCCCTGTCCCCCCTGCCCCGGCAGAAGCAGATTGAAGAGCCGTCACAGAAGGCGGCTGGAAGGGGGGTCTTGTTCTCCTCGGGGGCCTTTCTTGTCCCCCCTGCTGTCATTTTCAGAGCTCAGACTCGAGGTTCGCTGCCACGGGGACAACCTCCTCCTCCGCAGCATCCCCCCCGGGGCAGGGCGGGACGCGAGAGCCGCCCCGCTGCCACCTTCAAGGCAGCCGTGACTCAGCCCGGCCTTCGGGGGCTCTTTGTTTGCTCCGGAGGAGGATGAATCACGGGAGGCACAGGCTCAGCTGGCAGGAATCAGCTGATGGCCTCACAAGTCGGCTCAGCTGGGCTGATTCACACTGGCGGAGGGTCCTACCCACAGCCATCCCACCCACCCACCGCCCGGGTGTGCCGGGTGAACGCCGTCAGCACGGGGCAGCCGACCGGAGAGGTGCAATTATCAAGGCAATTGTGATGGAGATAAATGGGAAAAAAAAAAAGAAAAGTCTTCCTGTTCTATTTAAAGATCTGGGAAAAAAACAGTTTTCTGTTAATAGGTCTCAGTGTACCCCAGTAGGATGTCTGGTGTCCTCCTTGTCCAGCAGTGTGGTAAGTGTGGGCCTGGGAGGGCTTGCAGCAAGTTTCTTCTTCTGTTCTTCAGTTCAAAATATCTTGCATTAGAGGAAGAAAATGCTATCTATGAAACTTCTTTTCTTTGTAAGGGTTAAGGATGAGGATGGCAGTTAGAATGCAGAGAAAACCAAGTAATAAAATAATATTTCCAGCAGCTGTTTTGAGGAAGATTCCTACTTTTATCTATTTTATCTGTGTGTCACTGTTGCTTTCCAGTTTCTTCAATGTATTTTGTCCACACACTTGTCAATTTTCCTTGCTCTTTCAGCTGGGTTCTGTGTTCTCCTTCCTATCCTCTAAATCACGTCAGTTTGCTGCATCCTACGGATGATGCAGCTCAGAGTCAATAATCCTCTCCTGGAGAAATTGCTTCTGACAGGCTGGAGGCCTGGCTGAACCAAAGACACCTACAGAGTGGTGTGCTTTCCTCTGGGCTCGGAGCACCTTCCTGTACAGGAGATGGAATGTGACTCAGAAGGCAGCTCCCAGATGAGCTGTCCAAGAACTAACACCAATTAAAAGTGCCCTTTTCTTCTGGTACTAATCTAGAAGCAGAATTTCCTTTGCCTTTGTGTCAGGTTGGTTGCCAGATGTGCTGTTTGGTGCTGATGGGAAACAGCCTCAGTCCTGTTCTCCTCCTGAACTGATAAGCAAGAGATCCTTACATGAAGGAAGTACAGGGGCAGAGTAAAACCACTGAAAGCTATCAGTGTGGATACAACAGGTTGCAATCGTTGTGTAGCACGGGATACAAAACAGCTTCATATAGATCTGCTGCTGGTGGTAACTCTTGTCACCCATCGACCCAAGGAACCTTATGTAAAAACTGTTACTTATAGAACAGGCTGCAAAAGGGCACCTCTTTAAGCCAAAATGAGTCCATTTGTCGTTGTGATAAACACTCCTGTTTGGTTGTGTGGACAACCCAAACTTTTTCAAAATAACAATACTAAAGATGAAAAAGAACGTTTTAGAAAAGACAAATTTTAACAGTTACTCAGGTTTTGATTGAAGACTTTTGTGGCAGCCATGAAAGACCTCACAAAAGAATGTTACAAGAGCTACTGTTGGCTTTTTGAACAAGGACAGAAGTTTAACATACACGGCAGAGAGTGAACACAAACAAACCCAGTGTGGTCCTGCTGTCAAGTGTCCATTGCACGCAGGAGAGAACGCGTGGCAAACGCAGCACTTTGCTGGCAGAGTGCTCTTGTTGGGTCTGGAAATTCTTGTCCAAAGCTCAGAAAAATCAAGCAGCCCCCACTGAGTTCCTTGACCTTGGGATTAGGCAGGATGTAAAATAAGGAGGGCACGGACAGCGATAACTTGTTTTGGAAAAGTTATGCAAATGATGTTAAAATACGCGATTTAAAATATTAGTTCTGGCAGAGAGATTGCTGGAGTTTCGGTCAAGGGGAACAAATATTCAATAAATTAAAAAGTCAGGAGCTGGCTCTACAACAGTTGCTTTGTAAGCAAACGCTGGCTTTTGTGGTTGGCGTGAGATGTGCTGGGGAAGGGATCCAGCTCAGCGGCGTTCCCGGGATAGACATTGCCATCATCAAAGTTTGCTCAAGTTTGCACTTTTGTTGGCACTCAGGAACATGACAAAGGTTTACCCAACCCTTTTCATCCTTTTCTTCATAGATGGGGATCTTCCCAGAACAGAACCGTGGTGCATTTGTAAATGTAGGAGAAAAACTGATCAGAGCCCCCTCTATGCCAGTCCAGCACCATCATGAGCCAGGGGTAACTTGAATTTTCAAACTAAAAGTCATGTCTAGTCCAAGATGTGCATTTTATTTTTTTAGAAGTTCACCTTTTTTTTTTTTTTTTTTTNTTTTTTTTTTTTTTAATGCTGGAAATACACACGTATTTGTTGCTTTCAAGGCAAAGTCTAGAGTATCTGGAAATATTTCTTTTGTTATTTATCTGGTAAATCTGCAGTGCTATTATTCTCCATGGCTTTGTCTCCAGAGGAAAAAGGAGACTATAGACTACAAGGAGGAGCTGGCAATGAGAAGTCAGTTTTTGGCAGTGCAAATAATCCTTAATAGCAAGGGGAAATTTATAACATTTAAAAAATAAAAGATGGCTAGACAGTGGTAATTTCCTCTGTGTGGAAGGGCAGTGTTGTTTTGGTTTTAATTCTCCTCCCAGCTTCAACATTTCAAGAATATTGAATGGTTTCTTTTATTTTCTTAAAACTAATCTTTTTCCTGGTCTCCCACCTGAACATCCAGTGGATGAGTTAAAAGGAGGAGAGGTCTGAACAGTGAGGGTGAGATATATCCTAAAAATGACCTGGATCTGGATGAATGTTTTCCACTGCCTCATGGGAGGCTGATCCATGCAAGTCATGTGGTCCAAATGGATTAAACTTCAACCAAACAGTGGGCAGAAATGAAGGAAAGAGAAGCAATAAGTACAGATAGTAATGAAAAAAAACAACCCTCTGAGTTTGGGTTTGTTTATTTAATTATCTCATTGCTTGTTGAATCTTACAAAGTGGCATTTTGACATCTATGCTTGCTTTTCCCCCAGACTGAACCTACCTGTTCCCTGCCTGCAGCTGCCAGGGGGGTTCCAGGCCTTTTTCAGAAGTCAAAGCAGTCAGAGCTTTCCATCAATATTAGCCAGGAATAGGTGGTTGGCCAAAACTTTGCTCTGGGGATGGCACAACACTTCTGAGGTCTGAACCTGGCCCCAGACCTTCAGGTCTGTGCCACCATCTTCATAATGACCCACCCTCATGATGAACTTTTTACCCAGGGGCCTTTGGAGATGAGCTCAGGAATGCTTGTGGAGGCATACTGATACACCGAGATCCTCTGCTCCTTAAAACAGCTACAAGAAAAGCAAAATAGACATTAAAGGTTTTACTTCTGTGTTCAAATTATTGAAATGACATTGGAGTGGGAGGCATTAGTCTTCCACTGCTGAAGAACATTGAATTTGATTAGTCCTTGCTCTGCCTTTTTTTTTTTTTTTTGGCTCAGAAAACACCTATTTCTGTTGCAGAAACAATTTATTTGCAGTGTGTAATAGCAGAGCACTGGGATGTGCTCTGTCCCCATTTTCAGATTTTGTGTTATGGAGAACAACTTCGTTGCTTTTTCTTGCCTGAATATTTAACATTCACCGTCTTCTGTGATTTTTGCCACCTGAACATTTCTCATTTCTGTGTTTTTCAGCTGAACATTTCTCATTTTGCATAGGCAGATAGTGATAGGACCGGAGGGAATGGTTTTAAACTAAAAGAGGAGAGATTTAGATTAGATGTTAGGAAGAAATTCCTTATTCAGGGTGTGATGAGGCCCTGGCACAGGGTGCCCAGAGAAGCTGTGGCTGCCCCTGGATCCCTGGCAGTGTCCAAGGCCAGGCAGGACAGGGCTTGGAGCAACCTGGGACAGTGGAAGGTGTCCCTGCCCATGGCAGGAGGTGGAATGAGATGAGCTTTAATGTCCCTTCCAACCCAAACCATTCCATGATTTCTGTATGAGGAGGAGATCAGTGGCCTCGTCTCACAGACAGAAGAGCAGTCCCTGGCTCTGCCCCGGCACTGAGAGGACCCCCCCTTGCTCAGACAGTGACTCCAGGTGAGGTGGGGAGCCCCCAGGTTGTGCTGACCTTGTCGTGGGGGCTTGGGGAGGCACTGACAGCTCCCAGTCTGATTGCACAGCCTGCTGTGAATCCCCGTGGGGATTTACCCTGTTCCTTCCCAAAAAGGTCAAGGCAAGTGGGGACCAAGGCAAAGCCAGCGTGGTGAGAGTCTGCTCTGTTTAACTGTGGGAAGATGTGAAGGGTGAGCTCGTCCATCACTGCTCTCAAGAGCAAAATATAATGATACAGAATTTCTTCAGGAGATATTGCTAAGCTGAGAACCCATCACTCACCCACAGTCTCTCCTGGCAGTAATTTTTCTTCTGTTGAGTGCACAAAAAAAAAAAAAAAAAAAAAAATTTCTGTCTCTCTTGTCTAATGCAATTGCTTTACTTCCCACCCCTGTTCAGTCCTGTGCTCAATGAACCCCTCAGGCTGTCAGGGCTGTGCTGAGAGTCCCATCCTGCAGGTAAAGGGACCCTGCTGGGTAGCACTGGAGATGAAGTCTCATATACAACCACAGGTGTGGAACAGGAGAGCTGAGTAATGTTTTCCAGGATGACTTTGAGCAAAAAGTCGATGTGCTTGTCATAATCTTTATAGGAGGAACTGTAAATGCAGAAGGACTGTAGGGCAATAGAAACCAAGAAATGTTTATGGAGTGGCTGGAAGCAAGGTAAGGGGTTTGCAGATGGGCAACTATCAGTGATATCTGAGTGCTGGAAAGCTACACAGGACTGGCAGATGGCAGAAGGCATTTTATAAAACATTTTGCTGTCCTAATCACTCTCTTTGCAGTCTACTGGACTCTGGTCAGAGACACTTTTGGGGCATGGCCTTAATATTCTGAAATAATAATACCGATTTAGTGATAGTAATACTGTTGTCAAAAGTAGCCAACACTTTTCTTTTGAGCTGTTAGGATGGAATATTTGTCTGCCTTGCTCTTTCCCCCCGGAGTTATGGTTTTTCCTGACTTATGGTGCAGTTATTTATTTTCTTCACTTTGCTTTTTCAAGTTTACATTATAAAAGACCTGACTGATGTCAATGGAGAATATCCCAGGCCTTGCAAGCAAGGCCAGCCCTGGCCAGAGCTCTGCTGATGGCTGGGAAGACCAGCCTGCACCAGCCCCCGGACCAGTTGGTGCACACAAAAAGCTGTTGTGGAGTGTAACAACACCGTGCTGTGCTGTGCTAGGACTGTTCTGGAGGTGGGTAATATAACTCTGAGTTCCTGTGAGAGGAATGAAAAACTCTAAAACACTTAAAATGGGTGAAGGAAGAGAGAATGAACTTTTTGCTCATAACAGCCTCGGCATGGGATCATGGATTATTACTCATGGTTTGCCCAGCCCAGCCCACTCCTCCATAATGTCTTTTCTTTTTTTCCCCTCTAAGTTTGAAAAGAGCTAGGTGTAGATTAGATTCTCATTTTAATGCTCAGGTTCCAGCACACGCTGTGTGATCCTGTGGTGGTGTCTGGGGGCGAGGGATTGAACTGCTTCCCTTCGTGCCCCAGCCAGGGTGCTGCCTTCGCTGCTGAGAACGTGGGGAAACAGCATGTCAGCTTTGGTGAATTGGGATATCGGGTCCCTTGTTATCCCAGACTACCATGGATGTTTCCCTGTCTCCATCTTTTGTGCTGTTGGCCTCCATTTACATTTTCCTTTGTCAGCCTTCCCAGTCCCTGTGGGATGTGCAGCGCTGTGCCACGCACAGGGCACATCCCACGGGCTGTGTGGGAGGGCAGTGAACACATGTGAAGCCATGGATGAGCATTTAGTGCATCTGCACGCAGTTTCCAACTTCTCTGCTCAGGCTGCTGCAGCTGTGTTCCCAGGTTAAATATGTTTGGGAACTGGGAAACAGCTCAGCACCCAAGAAAAATCCAACTGACTGTACAATGGCCTGGAAATTGTTCTTTGATCAAGTAGCGCTTTCGTATCATCCTAAACAGTGTAGAAGCACAAACTAGGTTACAGGATGGCTTTTTTTTCCCATTGTTCCATTTAATTTGATAGCCTTTCCTTGGGTATGTAAGTGCTTCCTGCCTCTCTCTCCCTGAACGTGAAACACAGATGGTGCAGTACTGCCCGTATTACACAGACAATAAAAGGTATTTAACTTTTTTTTTAAAATGCATTTTAAGCAAGAGAGAAGGAAAACCATCCTCAGAATTTTTGAGACATCCTTCAGCCCATGGCTTGGCCTGCAGAAGGGAAGGACTGGAGAGAGAGGATGAGCACCAGAGGAACGGTGCTAAGGGGAGGTCACGGTGCAAAACACAGCTCAGGTTCCATGTTCAGGGCTCCCTTTGGCTTTGTTGTGAGACCTCTGGAGGAAGCAGACACTGGAGCAAGAAGCAAAAACTTTGAAATAATGGACTTAAATGAAAAGTACTCCCTTGAAGAGGGCAGTGGTGCCCTTGAGGGAGGGTGACTCCTGAGCCATGAGCACCAAGCTGGTGGTGAGCCCAAGAGCCCCCTGGCTCTGGCTTTGGCTGTCCTTCCCCTCCCTTCAGAACAGGTTCTCCCTGTTCAGACTCCAATATAAATTTCCATTGCAGTACAAGCAATACAGAGCCACATTAAGGAAATTGAATATGGCATTAGTCATTCCCCAGGCAAGAGCCATGCCTGAGGAGGAGGAGGAAAGCAGAGCAAGGCATCACACCACGGTTTCTGTGTGGTGCCAAGGCAGCCAAAGCCCAGACCTCCCTCGCTGCTGCTCAGGGGCAGCAATATGTTCCATACTGAGCATATTTCACAACATTGGTCTGTCAATAGTGCCAATCCATCCTGTTCTCTTAGTGCTTCCTCTCACTCATTCCTACCCATGAGGGATTAAGTGAAGAAATACAGTAATGCGGTGGATTGTACAAGGATTATCCAGGTTTTCCCATCAACTGTATCAAGAAGGCATTATAACTGGAAAACTGCAAGTTCAAGCTTCCAAGATTAACCCGAAGAGCATCATGTTTTGCTGAATTCGGGAGCCTTGGCTCGTGTTTTACATTTGGATTCACCGGTAGTTTCCGTGATAAAGGACTGTGCAAACCCAGCAACAGGTGTTGGTTCAAGGTGGAGTTTGAGGCTGCATTTCTGCTCATGTCCAAGGAGTCTGGGGTCTCATTTCCTGGTGCAGGAGGTCAGCCCTTGACACCATTCAGTTGTCAGAGATGTCCATGGCACACCCCAGGCATGGTGCAGATGGGATGGGATCATGGTGCATCAGGATGGGTCAATGCTCCCCCACAGGCAATTTTCACAAAAACTTTTTGTTCTGCAGATTGGTAGAGTTAAGCATTCTGGACACAACTCATCTTGTGCCAGCTGGCTGATATCTGAGAGGCTGCTCCCAAACCTATTTAATTTATTAGCAGAGGGGTAGCCTGATGGAATTGATGGTTTTATTTCTGGGACTGAAGCTTCTTTCAAGATTTGGTAATTTGGCGGTGAGGAATCTTTGCCTCAATAAAGGCTTCTGGATTTGACCCAAAGTAAATTAGTTCAGATGAGTCAAAAAGCCAGGCACAAAAAAGCTCAGAGGGCCCCACACAAACCATAAGTTGTGTATGAAGAGTTATGAAGGCAACTTCTTTATTGTCCTGTTCTTTTGGTGTTCCAGGGAATGCTTTAGGAAAATACTGTGGGAATAAAGGAAATATTTTTGTCAACAGAAAATCCTCAGATAGTCTCAAAAGGGCAAGTCTGCCAATAAATTTGTTGAGGGTATGTTCTGCCTTGTGCAGGAGCTGCTGACCGTTATGTACAGTGCTTAAACTTGATTACTTCATGTCGTGCAACTCTAATCACTTCTGAGTGTTAACGTGTGCGAATTAGGGAAAGGATTAAAATTATTCTTGGGAGTGAACTGTGTTCTTTCTGATGAAGCATAAAATTAGTTTTCTCTCGGGGAAGGCCCAGTTGAACTGCTGTTTACAGGGATTTCTTTCAGAATTGGGACGTTGATGGGTTTGGTTCAGATTTAATTAAAAAAAAGAAAAGGAAAATATTTGTCATGTGTTCGGGACCACTGTGTGGTGTTTTGTTTGCTGACAGTGATGTTGCTTGCTGCAAGATAACACCAAGTTATCCCAGGGTTTCCTTTCCGCTGTTGCTTAACTTATAATGGATGACTCTTTCTAGGTAGGGAATAGTTTCCCTTTTTAGGGAAGATGAGAAATTGTATGATTTAAAAAACTGAATTTAAACAAGACAGCTGTTGTCCAGGCAGTCTAGAGGAAAGCAGGAACACACATAAACCAGGGGCACGAGAAGCAGGATCACAGGAATAGACTGGCTGTGCCCAGGGGAAATGCCAGGGCAGAGTAAGAAATCAGTTTTACCTCCCCTGCCTCTGCTGTGTTTGTGTGGATAAATGAGTCAGGCTTTGTATGGAAGAGGTTTTATGTTGTCACTCCATTTTCTGAAACAAGGAAATCCACAGGGAGGAGTCAAAGCCAGTAAAAGATCCTTTCATTCAAATGACCTTCACATTAGATTGTACGAGCTGGGCTATGACCACAACAATCAATTGAAAGCTGAGTCACAGGTACTTGAATCACCCCATGAGTCATGTCTGATCCAAGACATTTCTGTGAAGATCCCTGGGGTTCGTGAGCAGATGTCTGGGGCAGGTGAGATACGTTGTCCCCATGAAGTGCTTCCATCCCTTGCTGGCTGTGGAGGAGCTGGATGAGGTCTTAGGCCAGGCAGGAGCCCTTCAGGCAGCCACATCTTGTCGTGTTATGATGTGAAGCCACCCCGAAGCTGGTGGACTTGGCAGTGTCAGATTTAGGGTTGGACTCAGTGATCCTAGAATTCCAGCCTAGAGGATTCTAGGAGTCTACATCACTCTTTGCCCCAGCAGAGATGAATCTGGTGACAGGCAACCCTTGGGGCAAGCTGGAGTCCAAAGACCACCTAGGCAGTGGTAAAGCACAGCTGGAGGACCACCAGAGTACAGGCACCTCCCAAATTCTCTGACAAATGGCACATTTTCCAGCTGCTGTTCTCAGTAAGTTCTCATCTGATCAAACTTGTGATCTACAACAGCTCTGTTCATTCCTGCTTTTGTATCTGTGCCGTGGCTCAGTGGGCAGTGATTAGGTGTAGCCTGGCAAGAACATGTGCCAGCTGCATTAGTGGCTGCTGCTTGGCTACACAGCAGGGAATGGGGAGTTCTCACAATGCGGTTTGAAAGTTTATACTAAAATTTAATGCCTGGAAAATAAGTGGTTTGCAATTTTAATCCAAGTAAGTCCAAGCAGGTAATGTTTGTGTTGTAAAAATTGATAAGGTTGAGCCCTCAGGTAGATGAATGCTTTGGGGACAACTAGAAAAGATTTGGAGCTCAGAGGTTGATTAATGTAGCATCCAGAGCAGAGACCACCACTTCCGTGAGTGGGTCTGTGAACATCCTGCACTCAAAGACTGTAGGAAGGTGTCATTTTTGTCATATCTACTGGTTGGAGCTACTGGGCATTTGTGTAACAATGCTATAAGACAGTGAAAAGCTGTCAGAGCCTGCTCAGAGGATTTATGGTCTTACAGCAATGAGGAACTGAACATCCTCATCATCCTCCAAATGCAACATCATATCCCTTTCTGTTCATTTAGAAATCTGTTATGAGTTCAGGTGGTCATCTGAGCCCGTGGGCTGCTGTCTTTCCACGTGAGCCACTTGCTTTGGTGCTAGGTTTAGTCTGCAGCACTGAGGAACAGGTGATTCACCACAAAGAGTTCAGTCAGTGCAAGCCCAAGGCCCTCGCAAGGAGATGCTGAGCAGCCCACTGGGCCACTCTGCAGTGTCATCATCATTAAAACTCCAGGGTAGCACCTAAATCTGCTCCAAATAACCCCAAATCAACATTTTTCTGTGATGAGTGAAGGGGGTTGGCTGGGTTTACAGCTTTGCTTTATGGGCACTGTCCTGTCCTACAGCTCTTTGTGGGTTTTTTAATCAAGAGTTAACCAGCTTATTCCAAGAGTGGAGGAGGCTTGCCAGACATAACAGTATTGGTTTAATTTCCTTCTGTGTAATCACTTTTGTGCTCATTTTTCATTAAAATTTATTTCCATTTCATCTTCCTGAAAACAAATGTATCTTTTTGAAGACGTGCCAGGACAATCAAAAGAACACTGCAAGGCCACAGCGATGTCACATATGGGCTTCATGAGCCATTTGCAATGGAAATATCTGTGACAGCATTAGATTGGCCTTCCAGGGGCTAAACTGCACTTCCAGGGGCTAAACTGCACTTCCAGGGCCTGGTGTAGCTCCAGCTGCAAGTTACTCTCTTCTGCCTGTCATCAGAGCAGTCAGGTTTTAATTGCAGTTCTGTGTCGTGCAAGGCTGGACGTGGTGTTTAACACCAAATAATGGAACTTAGCTCTTCTCTTGTAACTTCAGGAAAAAAGTTCCTAGTTATAATGTCTGGCAAAGAAGCTTGAAATGTGACTCAGTATGGTGGGTCTGTGTGGATTGTGGGGACTGCAAATCTCACTGCTGAGAGGGTGAGCTGCTCCGTTCATCCCCGTGAGAAACTGTTACGAGACGCAGAGAAAACGCTGAGGACACCCTTGTCTGCATTTAAATGTCTTTTTGCTTTCATCCAGCTCTGGTCTGTGCAGAGGTAGCTGCTGGGAGGAGTCGAGGCTTGCCAAGGGTTAGACAACATGCACTGAATTCCTGCTGAAACTCTCAAAGTAGGGATGAAGAAGGCTGGAAGTCTGAACTGCCTCTGCTGCTGAAGTTGAAGTTGCCTCCTACATGGAGTGATTTAAGTCCTCACTCCTCCAGACTTCAGCTGTGGAGTAAATAACTGGTGTAGTTCAGCACACAGTGAAGAACAACATTGAATTTAATACTCCCAATACTTTCAAACAAGAAAACTTTCCATAGCAGTCACTCAAATTGTACATTAATTAGAAACAAAGCTCTTAAAACACACCGATGACAGATGTAATTCTAGAGGGACTTTCTGCAGTTCAGTTTACTGGAAGCCATGCAAATATACTGTGGTGTGGGATGTAGTTTCACAGTGAAGCATCTTGAGATTCAACTTTCTGGATGACCTGTCTTCACTGTGACTGCTGTGCAGGTTCATTCAGCCCTCTAACCAAAGTGCTTTCACTGGCTGGAGTCTCTGTTCCTAGGACAGGGACAAACACCTTCTTCCAACCTCCCAGTTTTTACCCGATGGCCACAGCAGCAGCAGAAGCAAATCCCCTGTGCAAAATGCCCTTCATCTCCCAAAGAAAGGCTGATTTTTTCCAGATCTGACTTTCCCTGCTGTTTTCTTTTTTGTTCCAACTCTAGTGTAGAGCTCCCAGAACTGCTCCAATCCCCAGGAGACATTGAATCCTGTGTCTGCCTTCACCTGCAGCAGGCTGGGGCATCCAAGAGCATCACAGGTGTAAAGCTGGGAGAGAGCCTCTGGAAGTGCTAAAGGGCAAAGCAAAACCCAAAATGCAAACCCTTTGGAGAAAGATGGAATGATTAGGTGCATTGGTTTTGATCCTTGAGCTCTTGTAATGGGAACTCAAATTTTGCAGCCTTGGGAAGGATGAGTTTTGCACAGTCTCTGATAAGCTGGAGGTCTGACACCTTGCAAGGCAGAGGTGGCAAATGCCATGTCCTGCTGAAATCACCTGGGAAACAGGGGACCACCTTCAAATCCACCCCCCACCATCATTCAGCCCAGGACACCGGGGTTAAAGCTCTTACACATCCAAAGCATTATGTCTTCTCTTGAAAACTCACTCTCCAGAAAATAAACCAGGCCATTCATCCCAACCTTCTGGCACCGTCTCCAAATGCAAATACCAGGTTGCACAGCCTGCTCTTCTCGGCATCGCATGCTCCAAACTGGGAGGCTTTTTGTGTGCAATGCCTCCTGCAGCTGGCATGTCCCCATTTTGTACTAGACAAACACTGACAGCTTTATTTCTTGTTTGTTCGGTCGCAAAGATCCTCAACATCCTGGTTTGAATTGAGTATTGTGGCTCTTCACTAGCAGAAATGTAAATAACAAAGAAATTGCATGTATTTTAATTACCTGAAGGCGTCTGTTTTAATCTGGTAAATCCTCTTATGTGATAAAAGTAACGTTGCTATGGGAACCCTATCTAACAGGAAAGGTAGCACCAGTCTGCCTGTAAATAATTAGGAAACTGATGCAGTGAAGTGATTTTTCAGTCACTTGGCACAGAACCGGCTCCACGGTGAAAGTTTAGACCTGTGTTATGGTTTTATATGTATGAGGGGAAAGAGGCAGAGGTTTAACTGGGAGGATCCCCTTCAGGCATCTTGGAGCCTTTCTTTCTCCTATATATTCACCAAAATGCAGCCCATCCCCACCAGCAGTGCATTTGCATGCTGTGACACTCTCGTCAGTGTTTATTAAGTGTTTTAACTCAGTAATGTGTGAAGACCTCTCAGGAGTGAGACACTCACTGAAATAATCCCTCAAAGGCAGATTTTAGCCAGTAAATTACTGGTGCATCTCTGCAGCAGCCCTGGAGCCCCACTGGTGCCCGGGAGCAGAACCAGCACTGGGGGTCTCCTCTGTCTCCCCCAGCAATGGTTGGTGTGGCACCAGCTTCTGCTGCACTTTGGGCTGGAATGGGCAGGGGAAGGGTTTAGGAGTTGGACGTGGTCCTGTTTGTGTTTAAATCACCAAATATCTGCTTTACACAAAGCCTCCAAGGACAGCAGTGCCGCCCACATGGATGAGTGCCTGCTGGTGGGTCCCTCAGGGGCAGGACAGGCATCCTCTCTGTCCTCTGGAGCCCATCCCCTGTCTCCTGTGTCCCATCCCACGGTCAGCATTTGTGCCAGAACTGTGTAGTGAAAGGGTTTATTCATTTACCAAGAGGATGTGCTGATAAGAGCCCTGTGATAACAGGCAATAAAGCAATAATGGCAATATGGTTCAATATATTAGAAAATTTTTCATGCTTTGAAATCCTTTTCTCTTTTCTTAGATTAAAAGGAATTGACTAATAGGATAGTTCTCATTTTACTTTCTGTAAGTACATAATATTCAGTATATTCTTGTGCCTCGAGGCCACTATTGAGAAAGAAGTTCCCATTATAAATTTGGAAGAGATATTGAGTTACTCCAAAGTCTGGGATTCAAAGAAAAAGGGGAAAGATGAAAGCTACCATTCGTTATATACTTCTATATTAATTAAATTAATTATCCACTAAAGAGAACTCATTGTTTGCCACATAAATGTCCAGTGATCGCCAAAAAACTTGTAGACTTTTTTCCACAAACTGAAGAACTATACATCAAGCTACTCTTCATCCACAGGTTATTGTGCAGTGGTGGGTGATATTTGTGTCTCATTACATACCAGCAGCATGGTTTCCATGGATAATGGTTCCATGAGAAATTGTACATTTTTGTCAGGCATATATTTTGTCTGCAAAGAAAAACCCTTGTAGAGGCAATCTTAATATATTTGCTGCATAAATACACTTTTTTTGTGAGTTATGATTATTTCAGTCACCACTGACAATTTGCTGACATAATTTGAATGGGGTAATTTCCTTTAACACAGGGAGAAGTTTCTTATAGTTGAATATGAAGGCTTGAATGTATCCTAAAATCTTGACTTCCAGGAATGTGACATTCAGAGAATTTTTTTTTTAAAGACTGTTCCTGGTAGGAGCACCATGTGTACCAGTCTCAGGATAAGGTTTCAGTGATCTCATGGATTTTATCCAGCCTCACCAATTAGCAGATCATATTGTAATAAATTGACTCTCAGAAATCATAATCAGGTTCATGGAAAATAATCCCACCAGTCCAGCAATTTCAGATTGAACCTGCCTCATTGCGAGAGCATTAAGGACAATTAGCTGCTATTTGGGTTGTGCAGGTGGTCTCCAAATGTCCTTGTCTGGGACAGTGTTTTGGGGAGAAGGGGTGGGAGAGGAGAGGCAGCAACACTGGGAGGATCTGGGCATAGAAATATTGCAAAGCATGTTTTGTACTGCAGAATTACGTTGAATTAAAGTCGTGTTCCTGACACAGCTCCTGCCCGGCTAGATATGAATCATTAGCACAAAACCAATTTCCTAATTATCTTTCCATTGCAGGGTAATGCAATGAGTTTTGTACGGCTGTAATTTTACCCTGGTTTATTTCCATGTCCTCTGCCTTCCCTAGAGACGTGCTCTGTTCTCCTCTGAGGTTGTTTCTGACGTGGTCTTTGGCAGCAGGAAAGGTGGTGGCGCATGGATGAACTCATCCATCGTCAGCTGCTTTCCCCAGATTCCCAGGGAATTTTTGCTGCGAATGTATAAACTTGTGCAGGTGTTGGATGGTCTCTAGCAAAACATGTAGTTTGTCTTAATGTTTGAATTGAACTTCATGGCAGATTACAGGAATATTTTTGTTGCTGACCTGCTGTATCATCAACTGGTGTTTTTAGGTGGTTTATATAAAACAGGTGTAAAAAACACAGCAGGGGATGATATTATGAGGAGGTTCCTGAAAAACACACTCTGTGTTAATAGACATTTCTGTCAGTACCTGTAGATATCAGAGAGGTGAATTAGTGGAATTTGTGAAAAAAGCTGAAGCAGGAAAGTGCTGGAGGAGGAAGTTCTGTCATCCCTCACCTTCTGAAGGTGTGGATGCTCCTGTCCTGCACGAGGCTACTTCGGTTGGGTTCAAAAACTCAATCTCTCTGTAGAAACAGGGGGAAGACCTCAAACTTGAGTGATGTGGCATCACCAGCGGGTCTGTGAGAACTGCAGCCACGCTGCCAGCAGATGACCTGTCCCTTGGCCCAGGGAGGGAAAGAAACCATTGCCACCACCCCGGGAGGGGAAGGATGGGAGAGTCCCCAGCTCCACTTAGTGGGCAAAGCATAAACAACATGTAACAGCTCGGCAACGACAGCTGAAGCCAGCTGAACAGTGTTTAATCCTCCAGCTAAGCCATGAGTAGGAAAAGGCTTTCTTTGGCCTCAGAAGTCCATCCTGAAACCCTGGATTCCTGGAAGAGGACCCATGGGAAGTGTCCCCACACGGACTCATCTGGGTTTCTCTTGGAATTACGGAGGGATGCAGTGGACTGATCATGTTCCTGCTCAGGCAGATATTATTTATTAGCCACAGTCAGATTTTCTAACTTTGGTTATTCAAAGCTCCTGTGAAACGTACCCACAAGGGGCACCAGGAAACATCTGAAGGGAAGGCTTCAGCCTGGCAGCAAGGATCAGCCTGCACAGCAGTGGCTCCTCTCCAAGGGGCAGGAAGGAGGTTTGTTGGTAGCTCTGGCTCTTCAGGCTGCAGGGGAGGCTGCATAGGGATCTCCAGAAGGGTCCAGGGGAAGAGCCAGGGGAAAAGAAAAACCAGGATTTTAGTGCAATCATCTTTTCTGCTGATATCTGCAAAACATCTCAGTAGCTCTGTGCTGGTTTAAGGGCAATTCATTAAATCATTTCCATTGGTTAGACATCTCACCCAAATCACTTGCTTCATTCTCCAGTGCTCCTACTTCTGGCATTTCATCAAGAAAAGCCTTTTTAGGTTACATCTTAATTAAAAGCATCCCCCCAGCCTGGCTGCAGCTCTCCCTGAAATGCTCCTCAAGCAACAGCACTTCATGTGCTATTAGCTGCCTCCTGACCCCATCCTCTCCTGGTGGCCAGGTCCATTTAAGATGATAAATTAACACAAATCGTATAAATGCAGCACATTTTGAGGGGCCAGTTGCCATTGCACATTGTCCTGTGCTCCACAGGGATTTTGGGGGTGTTTCCTATACTCCCACAGGGATCTTTTTACTAAATAATCCCTTGAATCAGAAAAACAGACTCCTAGTCCCAGGATTTCAGGATTACTTGCATTTATATGATGGGTCTCACGTCATACAAAGTTTCATCTAAACAAGTGCTCTCCTCTTCCTCCGTGTCAGGACCTGTCACACATTGAAGGAGCAGGGAACTAAAAGTGCTTTTAGCATCTGGGTTTGTTTTTTTTTTTCTCCTTATTTGTTTTTATGAAAAAAGAGTTGCAGGGGAATCAGGAAAAATGGAAATGGTCCCCTGTTCATTTGGAAAGGATGCAAAGAGAAGATAATGCTTGGTGGGTTGGCACTCTAGATATCCAACCTTTAGGTATGTGTGTGTATATATATATAGGTATGTATATTTTTTTTATTATTCCTTCTTGTGAACTTCAGGTTAAAAGCATTCCCAATCCACCACTGTTTACAAAAGATGCTGGATTTTTTTTTCTCCCATCCCCTCTGTATCTCTGCTGCTGCTCCACCCCTCCCTCACCCTGGGAAGCTGATGAGCACGGAGGTAGCTGCACAGCAGATACTGGGTCCTCAGTATAACTTTCAGCAGTTAATTAGCAGCTCTGCTTCTCACATAAAAAAAAAAAAAAAGGAAAGCTTTAATTAGACTCACAAAGGGACCCAAAAAACTAGCCCCTCTGTGGCTGGGTAGGTGAGGGACTTGCATTGAAGTGTGGCTGTGCTTGCAACCTCTGCAGTGCTCAGAGAAAACAATGTTATTAGAGAAAAACATGAGAAGGAGATGGGAGAGGTTCTTATTCACAATCTGAAGTGTGTCTTCTCTACTTAGTGCCCCACACTGGCTTGAAATGTAGTTTTACACGTCATTATTCTGTAGCCTCTTTCAGGAAGCAGCTGCTGCTGCTCCTGCTCTTGCTTAGCTCTTTTACCATGGGATGCAGCTCTTTGCCCTCTCCATCCACCTCTGCTCATTTCAGCGTCTCTAGAAGTATTGGCAGCTTCCAGGTTCCCTTTGCAGTGGTGTGGCTGAGAAGTGCCTGCTTTGAACATCAGGAGTGAAACACACAAGTCTCGTGTCCTGATGGGCCCCAATTAAAATGCAAAAGCTGGGTAGTGTTGAGGGGGGATGGAATATAGGATCAGAATTTGGGTTGGAGGGGACCTTAAAGAACATCTCATTCCACCCCCTGCCATGGGCAGGGACACCATCCACTACACCAGGCTGCTCAGAACCCCATCCAACCTGGCCTTGAACACTCTCAGGAATGGGCTGTCCATGGGGAGTCTCTTAACAGCTGCATTATCAGTCTTAAGTTCTGTGCTGATGCCAATATCTGCTGTAGAAAGGGGTTTTTTTTGAGACTGGAAAAGATGTATTGACTTGGCAATCTAGGCACTGTGCTACAGCTAGCATTTAAAATAAATTATTACACTGTTGTATGATTTAATCAGTTAATGAATATAACATTTTTGGATAATGCTGTTGCTAATATTTTCAGAGTCTCTTTAAGATACTCTTCCCTTGCATTTAATACTTTCCTGACCTTAAACTGGCCGAGCCCTCTCAAGCCTGAGGCAATGAGAAGGGTGAAACACAGGTCTGGGTGTTGCACTGCCTGCTTCGAGGGGCAGCTGTGAGGGTGCAGGGTCTGTGTTTGGGGTCTTGACACACAGGAAATCCTGTGATGCTGAAATATCCTCTCTGCTCAGGGTTTGTTTCATGTTTTCATCCTGCTGGAATTTACTCAATTTGCAGAAATTTAAAATAAATTCGTCAGGGTAAGGCATTTCCACATTTTTTTTTCTGCCAGAGAGCACGTGAGGATGAAAAGGAGAGGCAGCTCTTGCCTTGAAAGGGGCAGGGACCCCCATCTAGAGGATGTGGGATCAAGGGAGTGGGATCACTGCTGCTCCCCGTGCCTCTCCAGCCTCCCAGGCTGGGCTCTGCCACCGCCCCTGCACTCCCCCGGTGCTGGAGGGAACTTTGCTTTTCCCTTGGGCTGTTTGGGTGGCTGGTGCAGGCTGCAAAATCCATTTAGCTGCTGCACATCTGCCAGTGCTCTGCCCGAGAGAGACGTTATTACATTAAGCTGCAGATCGGAGAGACTGCAGGAATATTTTTGTACTAAAAGATGCGTTGTCCCGAGATGCCCCTGGCCACAGGGGACCGACGGCCACCATGCATATTTATGTCCTGCCCTAATTACCTCCCAGCCGAGCTTTTGCAGCCATGCATTGACGGCAAAGCTCCTTATTTTGGAAAGCAGAGTGAAGCTGCAGGGCAGGGAACGACCCCAGGAGCAGCCTGGATGCTTTTTGTCTCTCTCCAAAATCGTAACCTATTTTTGGACCAGTCATTGGGAGGATTGCAATTTTATCAGCTGAAATAACCACAAACTGCAGCTACTTATCAAATGGCTGCAGCTTTTGACCCGTATTTTGGCCTCCTTCTCTAGTGGTTGGTGTTTGTGGCCCAGAACAGGCTGTGACCCTCAGCTTGCTGCCAGCCAGGGTGATGTGGACACTGCTGCAAGGTACCTGCATAAAAAAAACCCCAATCCAAACCAAGGAAGGATGCTATTTAAAGGAGAAGGAGCTAATTTTAGATAATTTTTAGCTGTTTTCCTCTGTTCTGCTCTCTCCAGATGTCAGCTGTACTTAAGTATTAGTGGGAAGTGGGTACCAAACTCCTTGTACTCCTCAAGGATCCTTTCTCTTACCTTCGTCTTCAAAGTATCTCTGATATATACAAGAAGCTGGTGTCTTGGAAACAGGAAAGCCCGAGTCATTTGCCTCAGATTGCACAGCCAGTGGACCACAGATCCTGCCTAGGAATCATTCCCCTCTGAACAATGCTGCAGGTCAAGGCTGGGCAGGGAAGGACCAGCAGGTGCCAATGCTGGAGCGTGACCTGCCAAGTCCCCTCACTCTCCCTTCCAAGTTATGCCCTGGTTTTAATGCCACAGTGGAGCCAGATCATGCATAGGAAGGAAATCTCCAGCTTTCATCACTCAAGCCATGTGGTGCTGGGCTGTGTGGAATCTCCCAATGTTATTTTATCAGCACATACCATTGGGTTTACACTAAAAGAAACCCCATTATTGCTCCCCTGGGATGCTGAGGCTGCCCAGGCTGGAGCAGGTCACACAGACTGGGCAGGATCAAATGCTGGCACAGCCCTTGCTTGCTTGATGCCACAATATTCCTGCCCAGGAAAGTCAGGCTTCCTCTACCCCATCCCTGTGGGTTTCAGGCAGGGTCATTTTAAAATAAAAGTAGGGTTTGTTTTAATCTGTTGGTCCCAGTGAAATAGAATTTTAGCAGTAGGTTTGTGTGTAAACTCTGATCTTCAGGATGGAGATGATCAGTTTCAGAGGACCCTAGATCCATCCTGAAATTCGACATTTGATCTGTGTGGGACACACTCATGTCCTCCACACCTGCAGTCACTAAGTAAGATGTCCATCACCTTATGGTGGTCACAGCCCTCACGACCTGCCTTGCCCTGCAGCACGTAGATAAATTCTCCTGTAGCTTGCAAAGCACAGGGTTTAGCAGACATCCCCTGATGTTTAGGCTGTTTATGGGGCTGTAGTTCTGTCCTCAGGCTGGGGCAAAGATTTTGTCAAATCGTACAGTGAGTTGGAAAGCAGGGGGAGGCTTTGGCTGCTCTACAGCCTGAGAAATTCTACAGTGACTCAGAAAGGGAAATTTTCCGCCTGAGGAAACTGGCAAGATGCTACAAGCCATGAAAAGGGACTTGTCACTGCAGTGATGACGGGAAAGGTGAAAGAGAGATTGATGCAGGAGCTGAAATACTCGTCTGGCACGAGAAGGCATGAGAAGTTTGACTCCTCCAAGCATTAGATTGCACTCTGACTGGTGCTTTGCAGTTAATGATCTGACCAGAAGCACACTTTGATGGAATAAATGCATGTAATTAGAGACATCTCCTACTTTTCCTCCTGCTTTAGATGACAGTCTCTCCTCACACAATTCTCCAGCACAATTTGCATGCGCACATTAATTAATGCCTGGTATAGAATGGAAAAATGTAGAAGTTGATGATGCAGACCTTCCTCAGAGGTGGCAGACCTGCTGCCTGCTCCACAGGGTGACTCTCCCAGTGCCTTGGGCTATGTGGGGACATCAGCCAGAGCAATCTCATTTTGCAACCCACTATTCCACCAGCAAGGGAGTGAGATATTTTGGCATTTAGCGCTCAAAGAATTTTTAAGAATGATAAAAAGGATTGGATAGCTCAAGATGGAGTGGTGCAGAGGAAGTGCCCTAAAGGAGTGTGGGGCCTTTTGTGCATTTTGGGCCACGGGAGCTGTGCTGGCTGCCAGGAGCATCCTCCAGGTCCTCACTCACAGCAAGGAGAGCAGGCACCGTGTCCTTATCTGCCCAGAACTCTCAAATTGCTGCCACTTGCAGTTCCTTACTAGAAGAAACAGCATGGGAAGAGCTGAAAAGAAAAAAAAAAAAAAGAAAGAAAAATCCAGCATGGTCATTAGGATGAACTGCTTGGAGTTAGATAACCAGAAAGGAGTTGCTAAGCAATGCTCAGGGAAAATGATTTGGAGAGAACGTCACGGTGTGTGATACCTAAGGAGGGAGAGATGTGTGGTTTTAGCAGAAATCATGCTCAGCTACCATGGCACAGCAAGCTGGGCCCCAGGGCTGTTACAGAGAGGAAATGCAGCATTTTGCTCTGTGGATTATTACTTTTACTATTTACTCCTTTATTGTTACTTGATGGGTTCTGGAACTTTCAGGGTTTGAGTTTGCAGAGGAGCTCATCTTGAAAATGCATCCTCACCCTTCTGTCCTGAGACCTGCACAAATGTATTTACTCCTTAGTTAAACAGATTTCCATCATTTTGAAAAACCTCTCAAAACCATTTAGCTATGAAAAATCACTAATCATTTCAGGTATCTTCAGAAGGAGGGTGTATTTGTGGAACTAATTAGCTCCTGTCGACACATAATGTGCGCCTTTACTTTTTCTGGTGTGGAAAACCACTCAGTCCCAGCCCTGAGAGATGCTGGGCACTCTCATCATCCTCAGGGCACTAAGGACTCGGAGGGGGATGAGATCTCTGCTGTGCAGTTCAAGGTTCCCTGGCTGCACATGCTTGGCATGGAAACTATTCAAGGATTTTGGTGTTCAGTACAGACCAAGCTGCAAAATAGTTAATCAGCAACAGCCTCCTCAGTAAAATCGAAGCTCCTTTTTCTCCTGGCATTTATTCAAGGTATCTATTTACAACCCCTTGTCTCTTACCCCGGGCAGAGCTCTGAGTCGTAGCTAATGACTCAGTGCTGTGATACCACCGTGCTTGGCTCTTCTCCTCCCGCCATCCGCCGCGTGTCTGCAGCCCGCCCTTGGTGCCTTTTCCTGGGATAAACCCTGCCTGGAGCGGCACAAAGCGCTGCCTCCCTGCAGCCAGCCTGGCCCACGCCAGCTCGTATCAAACAATCGGCACCCTCAGTTTGGATGGCCCCAAACAGCAGCTCCCCCGTGTGAGACCCTCCCTCCAGCCGGCAGATTTCCCAGGGAACAAAGGCGGCTGTATCCGCGTTATCTCCAGGCTGGAATCGCCTCTCCCAGGCGCAGCCCCTGGCTCGCACAGAAATGTTTCTTGTTTGGGCAGGAGGGACAGAAAGCACCGTGAGGAGTGTGCCTGTTGATAAGGGATGTGTCGAGCTAAGCAAGCCTGGTGTTTTCATGGGCCAGCTCTGACATGGAGCGGGTGAAGGTGGCTCTGCCAAGTTCGTGTTTCGCCAGACCTGAGTGACCCCAGACTGGGGCTGATCCATGGCAGCTCATTAAAGGATGATCCAGGTGTGTGAGGAGGGATTTATCATCAGTGAAAGTTCCGCAGTCAAGCAGCAGTGGCATGTGGGAATGGGACGTGCCCTGAAACCCTGGCCCTCTAGATTTGGGGTGGCTAAAGTGGAAAAGGTTTGGGACAGCTGTAGAGAAACCTGGTTGTGCTCCACTGTGTGGAGAAGCTGGTGGGCTTACCTGGTGGGGCCTGGTTTTAGAGGGTGGTGAGGAGGGAGTGCCCAGGGCGACCTCAGGTCCTTAGGGACACCCAAAGGGTCACAATTACTTGCTAAGACCAAACCAGGAGCTGGTTGTTAGGATCTGTTAGGAGCAAACCACCTCAGAAAGATGCAGAGCGAGCTCCAAACCTTTGTAGCTGGATTTTCCCGTCCCACGTTGCACCTTTGCCTTTCGCAGTGTCCCCCTGCGAGGCAGTGATGTCGGGTGCCCATGAGCTGGTGGCACAGCAGAGCCTGGCACTCAGCACTTTGACAGAGCACAGACTTAAGGCCTCGCCTGGCGTGACTTTGCTTTTATTTTTTGCTATAAAACAGCAGTGATCTGGGTTAGGACAGGGCTCCTCCTGCTGAGCTGTGAATACCCTGTGCTGATCAGTTAATCACTGTCTGCTTTGCTTTTTGCTGGGTGTAACAGCCTTGTGAGGGCTTTGGGAGGATTAATGGCCATAAATGGCTTTGATGAGCGCTACAATTAAAGAGAAATTGCAAGTTCAAGGAATTGCAACCGACCAGCTTGGAAGTGTATTGCAGGTGGGTGGTGGTTGTCCCTAAATGCTGAAGAGCAAAGGGAGATGTGTCTGTCAATGCCTCTGGCAGGATTCAGACCTCTGGGATGGGAGTGAGGGGGTTGTCCCCTCTGTGCTGGGAGGGGACAGTGTCATGCCCACAGCACTACAGCAGAAAGGGTGTTGCTCAAAACCACCCTCCACCTGGCAATTATGCTTATTTTTAGCTTTCTATGAATTTTCTCTGGTCAGAAGATCACAGGTCATCAGCACTGCTTGCTTTCAAGACAGTGAGAGCAAGAAATTACTAATGAACTCCTCATTTCCCAAGTATTTTCTTCTATTTTGGGCTGTTAAATAAGACTCAGACTGCAATCAGCCAGCCCAGTCTTTCTCATACCCTGACCCTGGGTTTAGAAAAGCGCCACAGTGCTGTCTCATTAAAGTTCCACAGAGACATTTCTTTTCATAAGGACGTTTGAGAAAATACTAGTTTATTTAGCAAATGTATTTTTACACTGACCTTCCTGCAATTTGCATTCAGGCCATCCTATAAAATGCCAGAAGGTGCTTAATGGCAATAACAAAGAAATCATAAACTAAGAGGGGCCAGGGATGTTGGCCATTTCCTCCCCAAGGGTGTTGATCTGTAGTGTGTGTATTTGTGTTGGATTGTGGCTGGGTATTTGCTGCCCTGTAAAAAAGGGACTTTTTCCCTTCTGCTATTGCTGTTCTTCCCTTTCAGAATGAAATTCTGGTAAGTTCTCCCATCTGCCCCTCCCTTCCATCTCCATATTTTAGACTAACTGGAGGCAAGAACTGATGTTTTTCTGAAGATTTCTTTAATGGGGTGAAACTTCTCATTTCCATCCTGAATAATTTATGGCCAGCTCATTCCCAGTAGTTCTAACTAGGGTTGTTAGCCTAATTATTTTCTTTTCCTGCTGATATTCCTTATTTACTTATAAACAGCAGTTGTATCCTCTCTCAACCTGTTTTTTTTTTTTTTTAGCTAAATAAGCTGAAATTCTTTTATCTCATAAAGTTGTGCTCTCTTATTTCAAGTAATAAAATTATTAAATCCATAAATGAAGGCCCAGCTGGGATGCTGATCACCTGTCCCAGTTTATCTTTGCCCAGCAGGTGAAACGATGCTGCGTGGGGCTGCTGAGCAAACCTCCACTGATTTTAACACGATCACGACTTCCCCTGCCAAATGTAAGTGTTTGTAAAGTCATAGAGAGGAGCTTGACAAATAAACTGATTTTTAATTGGGGGTTATGTATGTACAGCCACAAAAAAGAAGGTTTGACTGTTTGATTGAGGAACTGGTCTAGTGGAAGGTGTCCCTGGTCATGACAGGGGGTTGGAATGAGATGGTCTTTAAGGTCCCTTCCAACCCAAATCATCCTGTGGTCTGTGGTTATCTGCAGAGCAGTTGCAGAGAAGAGCTGTCTGCATTGCTGACGTCCAAGTCTGACATTCAAAGGTTAGAGGTCTTTCAGGTGGCATTTCTGCTTAATTGTCACTGATGAAACTAATTTACAGCAAATTGTACGAAATTGGAGTGAATTTTCTGAGAGCTACTTTCACAAAAGGCAATTCCAACCGCAAAAGTAAGGTTTTTCCTTGGCTGCCTCATCAAACCCCTTTTACCAAACCTTCTTAGCTGTGTCATGAGGTGTCCATGTTGCAAAGTTTAGGGTTTTCACACCTTTTCCTGGGGCTTAGAGCAGAGTGTTGTCAGCATGAGGAGCAAGGCTGTGCACAGGAACCACATCACGACACTTCATCCATCGCTGGATTCCCCTGTTCTCTCTCCTGCATTATCTGTATTTCACATTTGAAGGCTATAAATGAATCATTTCAGAAAAGAGAATGCAGCTAAAACTCAGAGAGAGCACGTATTTGGCATCCATCTCCGCCGTGTGAGATCTGTGCCAAATCTGCTGCTCTCTTTTGAGGCACAAGACAACGTCCTCGGTTTTTGTAGCAGCCGGCAGCACCCACTGAGCACTTCAGAAATCTGATCTATTTTCTTCTGGAAATGTGATGGAGCGTTTGAACTACACGACTGGGAATGATTTTGAAAAATGGTGCTAGGCAGCCTTGTTTGCTTTCTGAAATCTTTTGAAAACACCAGTTTTAGGAAAACTAACCGCAACCCTAGCAGAAGGATTAATTCATCTGTTTTCTTAGGGAAAAATAATTACCATGGATCTTTCAAAGCTCCCAAGGAGTCGGCAGAGAAGTCTTCCCCAGAGCTGTCATCTGTGACAGCAGATCTGGCTGTGATACTGTAAAATCAATCATCCCTCTTGGCCAGGGCAGCGAGCGGGAGGAGGCACCTCTGTGCTGGCATCTGGAGACTCAGAGCTGCTGCTGAGACTTTCCTTTTGCTGAATGTGTCGAGAGGTGCAGCATCTGCCGTGGTTGGCGGTGATGAATATATATCAGGGAGATGGTTTTAATTTAAAATATTCCAGTTCTTCGTTAGCAGGGAGGCACAGTGCCCCAAAGGGAAGCAGAGCTCAGCGCTGGTGGTGGTCCCCAGAGCCTGGCAGTGGGAGAGGGTGGGTGCACAGGCAGGGTGGGAAATGAAGCATTTTACATCTAAGTGAAACCACTGGGAAAACCGAACCCAATGGTGGCAAAGGGCAGCAGGGAATGAATCTGGAGAAAAGCCTTGCAGGGAAGCTGTGAGCACATGAGAGGGTTGGTGCTGGGGCTTCTGAGAGCTCGGAGACATCCCAGAGCTCTGCAGGGGAGTGAGGATGGTCCCGATGCTGGATCATCCGTGACGGCTGCCGGCAGGGAGGCGCCTGGTGGGACTTTAATAGCTATCAGCAGGCTGCTGTAAAGTATTAGTTCTCCTGGGAGGAGAGCCCCAGGCAAGTGGTAGCAATAGGAAGAAAAATAGGAAGAAAAAAAGAAAAGGGCTAAGGATGCAGCAGAGCTAGGCTGGGTGGCTGAGCATCAGAGTGCTCAGCTCACCTCTACCTGCTCTGCTCCGGGGCAGGTGGGATGGATTCTCAGCAGGGACTGCCTGTCTTGAGTTGCTTTCCCACTGAACAAGACATTTTTCATTTCACATTTCCACAGGAAAATGTCAGCTCCAGAAGAAAAAAAGAAAAAGTGATTGTTGTTTTTATTGTTATCTGCTGTCAGTTCTTCCTTCAGGCTCTCACTTTTCTCACTGTAAGCTCTCCAGGAAGGGATTTATTCACCACTTTCAAATGACTGGCATGAAGGTAGCATGCCAGCAGAAATTAATATCCATACTGATAGGAGTTAGTATCTTACTTAAGTATTTTCCTTTTGGAATGAAATTGAAGAACTGGACAACCAAAATTCAAATTGTCTTTATATTCTTTTGAAACCTCTTTTTAATTGGTTGGCTTCAAATTTTGGGGGGGAAAGCATATTTTTTCTACCAAACCCCTGTAAGCAAGGATTTTTCTCCAGGCTTATCTTGTCATGTCAATTTTATCAGCTCTCCAGACAAATGAAAAGGTCAGGTAAGTGACAGTGGAGGTGGGAATGACTCTTGTTCAAGAAGATCTTGTCTTTAGAGCTTTGAAGATATTTCTGGCTTTGAAGAAGACCTCACACATTTCTTCTTCCTAATTCTCAGCCTGTGGCTTCTTGCTTGTCGAGAGGTGCTGGACATTGGAGCCATTTGGCCTCTAAACCTCAAGGAAAATCAGTGTGCCTGCAGCAAGGAGAAAGGAGATTTCAGCTTCTCTTTTAGGTACTTGTAAAACCATCGTGTTACTCCCCTGAGTTTTTGTCCAAAGCCCTTGAAAATCAACTGTACCGTGAGCAGACAAGCTGGCAGCTCGTGCTTTGCCTGGTTCCATGGGTCCTCTGTCCTGCCCTGCCACCTCTCCCTGCCCAGTGCTCCCATCGTGTTCCCGGTGCCATCAGGGACCTCAGGCAGGAGGTGCTCTTGCCTCTCTCCATTCCCCTGCCTGGTCCCTCACTTTGTTGAAATCTGAGCAAATGCAGCCCTCTGAGAGCATCACTGCCATGCCAGATTTGGAACAATGCTGGCAGAGGGGTTCAAAGCCTGTCAGAAGAGTGGTGGGAGAGGGGCAGGCCAGGCAGGGGAATACAGCAGAGGACCTTTGCCTCTGTCAGTGTGGACAGCCACTGTTCCCCTTCATTGGCAGAGCACAGCACAGCCATTCCCGAGCACAGACTTCCCCTCTCTGACATCCCCCAGTGCATCCCTGTCCCCACTCTGCTCCCCAGGGGCTTGGGGTCACCTTTGTAGTGGGTTTGTTCAATGATTAGCAGGGAATCAGGGGGGTTATTCTGTTTGTGTTGGCATCTGCTGCTTTGTGGGGGAAGAAAGGTTTGATTGTGCCGGTGACGGACAGAGGTGATAAGTGCTGACTTCAAACGCTGCTCCCACCCTGGGGGTGAGGAGTGACTCCTGCAGGATCCAGTGTCATGGTACGGCTGTTCAACTGCAGCTGGGTGACGGTGTTGGGAGCCTGCCCATCACATCCACTGGGCTCCCTGGATAACAACCCCACTGCTCTCTGACCTGGTGACCCTGAGGGGCCTGAGCCAAAGCCGTGGGCCTGGTCCTCCTGGGCATTTTGGAATCAAAGCATAGCTGGGACCTGACCACAAAGGCAGACTGTACCCCAGCTTTGGGCAGAGCGGAGAGATGTATAGAGATGTACAGCCACCTATGTTTAGTGGCTCACACCAGTCTCTGAGCAGACCCTGAAGCAGCAGGACTGTTCTTCATTTCCTTGAAAAGCAGATTTCAGCATGATGAGTGATTTCTTGGCAGGATATCAAGTGTTGCTGAGGCTATGGAAACCAAACTCTTCCACTAAAAGACGGCTTTAAAGTTTCAGAACATCCATCCCACCCCTGCTGCTTATGTCCATCATTGGTGGATCTTGGTGGTCCCAGTACCTCCAAAACCTTGCTCAGATGTTGCAGTGAAGGAGCCCAGCCCAGCTGGGCACACACACCTCCCTGCCTGGGGCAATGGCCCTGCAGCTCTGACAATGTCCCAGCTGTGCCTGTCCTCAAACAGACCTTGGGTGGACCTGCAGGAACCTGAACAGGTCCCAAGGACTGATGCTGCTCGTTGCATCCAAAGCTGTTGAGCATCCCACGGGAGGGTGCTGGGACATGGATAAATCACAGTCACAGCCTGCTTTGCCCCATGCTCTTCCTTCTACCTCTGCACTCCTGTCTCTGTGAGCAGCAGAGCCTGTGGCACCTTCTCTCCTTCACCACTCAACAGCTGCAGATTCACTCTTCACATAGAATCAGAGAATGGTTTGGGTTTAAAGAGGCTTTAAATCTCATCCAGTTCCAACGTCCTGTCACGGGCAGGGACACTTTCCACTGGACCAAGTTGCTCCAAGCCCTGTCCAACCTGGCCTTGGACACTTCCAGGGATGGGGCAGCCACAGCTTCTCTTGGCACCCTGTGCCAGTGCCTCACCGCTCTCACAGTAAAGAATTTCTTCCCAACATCTAATCTACATTACCCTTCTCCAGTTTAAAGCCTTTCTGCTTTGTCATCTCTTCACTTAGAGTCTGCAAATGGAAATTAAAAAGCCTCTGAAAGAATCTGTAAGTAATTTCTAATGATCCTTGCCAGGACATTTTATAAAATGAAAGACCCCTGTGCTCTGTCTGCAGTTAACTAAGGTCCTCTGGACCCAGGAGAATATTTTAAGAACAACATTACTTTGCAGCAGCTCATAGCTAATGAATTCCCAATTCATATTTCACAGTAGGTTTAGAAGAAAAGAAAAATCCATTTTCCTCACAGCTGTAATGTATTTTCCAGTCACTTGTGGAACAGACTGTGCTCAGACCTGCAGCAGGGTAAAAAAGCACAACTAGAGTTTGGCCACTTTGTGTCCGGGGTCCCTCATCCTCTCCATGCTCTAATTGCATTAAAAGTGTGCATTGCAGAGGCTGCCAGAGGCTCCATTTCCATATTACTTTGTTGGGTGCTCTCCCCATTTCTTCTTATTCTGTTTTTGCTAAGTGCCTGCAAAACAAATTACAGCAAATACTCCCTCATCAAGGCAATGCTTCTTAATTCCCTGTGCATTATAGTTTGTACATGTTGATGCAGCCATCTAAATTGTGCTGGCGGAGACCTTGAAGGGAGTCATTAGGAAATTTCATCTGGTGATCAACTTTCTTTCACTTACCCTGGTTCCTCTGATTCAGGATCGAAGGAGAGAGGCATGACAGTAAAATCACAGAATCCTAGAAGGGTTTGGGTTTGAAGAAACCTTAAAGATCATCTTGTTCCACCCCGTGCCATGCCAATGACACCTTAGGATGGAAGACACCTTCCACTATCCCAGGTTGTTGCTCCAAGCCCCATCCAGCCTGGCCTTGGACACTGGCAGGCATGGGGCAGCCACAGCTTCTCTGGGCAACCTGTGCCAGTGCCTCACCACCCTCGCAGGGCAGAATTTCTTTCATCCCTTTCAGTAAATTATGATATTTTGAATATCCCTACTGCGAACAAAAGCTGCTGTTCAATTATTTCCCATAACAAAGTCAAGGGGGTTTCTTGGTGGATCTTCCATGACTTTAGGGAACTGGAAGCTCTCAGTGTGGAGCAGGACGTGATGGTGTCTGCTGGACACGGCTCCTCCTGCACGACCACGGATCTGGGTGAGGAATCCTCAGCACCACTTTGGGGTGGGGAGAGACACAAGAATTTGTCCCCAGGTATCTCTGCAAAGCCAGTGAGTGCTGCCCTCGAGGCTGCTGCCCACCAGCCAGAGCAGCTTGTTGTCACTGTCATGTGACGCTCTGCTGGTCCTGGGGCTGTGAACAAACAGCAGGGATGCAAAAGCTGCCTCTCAGCAGATGATGAAGCATCTTCTGGCATCTGTGGCAGCAGCCAACATGGAATGGCAGCAGGTTTGTGCTGGAGAGGTGGCAAACAGGGCTGGTGTGACCTGGTTGTGGCTTTTTCAAGGCATTTAGTCTGCCAGACAGGACAACAAAATCCCCATGCATTATTCTGGCTGGGTATTTGAGTCTAGCAGATGGCCAGGATGCAGTTGGAGTCAGAACAGCCTCTCTGGATCACAATTCTTTCCTTTCCTCCTCTTTGCTCCCAGGAGTCACCTTCAGTTGCATGTATGCTGGGTCCTTAAAATTTTAGGAAAAATACTCATTTCCAGTCAGTGTGATAAACTCTTAAGGGAAATGGGAGGAAATCTTCCAGACCTAGCAAACATTTTACCCAAATCAATGGGTTTCTAAAGAATGTTTTTATTTTGGCTAATCAACCAAGAACTAGTCTGGTGACAATTCCCCCCAGCTCTTGTTCCTGGAGATCCACTGTTTGCCCCTGGGCTGTGCTAGTGTGTGTTTTACCATAAATGTCATCATTTTGGGCGCTCCTTCAGTGAGTTGGAGCATCCCATCAGCTTATCCTCAGTGAGAATTTTCCTCATATCTAGACTACAAGTTTCCAACTTCACTTGGGATCTAGCTTTTCTATATCTCATCTCTTCCATATGATCCCATGTTTTTAAAGGCTTGGCATGAGGTAATTGTGGTTCTGCCTGTGTCAGCCAGGGCTGTCACAGCCAATAGACCCATATCCCATGATGTGGATGCTGACTTGCATCCCAGCTCTGCTTCTCCCTTGCCTATTTGGTTATTTTGCATCTGCAATGAATCAAAGTGCTGTCTCATTAATAATAGGGTCTTGAAGCATTTTAGCTTCAATATTTGGTCTTCAAGGTATTGTAAATAGTACCTAAGTGGTGACATCAATGCACTGCCTTAGAAGTAAGAGCAAAGGAGGAATCTGGAAGTACGAGGGGATGTGGATATGCACGTGCATGCCAACATGCTGATTCTTGGAGTTCATTGAGAAAAATACCCAGGGAAATGTAAAATTTGTAAAGTTGGTTATGGATAATGAATGCAGCTGCAAAAGTGCACTGTGCACCAGGTGGAATGTTGTGCACCAGGTGGAATGTTGTGCACCAGCTGGGCAAGCAGCTCTTTTCCATAATCCTGCATTCACCTTAGAACTTTTAATTACTCAACTCAAATTTCCAATTATTTTCAAGACTGCGTGACAGGATGTAAAATAATCCTGATTCATGTAACCCAGCCTGGACCATCAGCCCCTGGCTGCTGCTGCCCACCCAGGATGGAGTCGGGCCATTTGGGTCGTGTCCTGCCTGCAGTGAGGGGTCCTGGACAGAACATGGCTACACGTTTCGGTGCAAAATATGATCTTCTGCCTTGATCTTTCCCCTGTGCAGCTGAGATGGAGTTTGCTGCTGTGTTTCCCATTTTGGAAGCAAGCTCTCCTGTTATCAGCCCCTGACATGAGCAATGGATCTGATACGTTGTCGCGCCCTGGGGAAGTTTTATGAAAAATCAGTGCAGCGTTAGTTAACCTCTATTTACAAGTCCAGATAAACACTCGTGCAGTGAATTTCAAATTTAAAGAATAAACCACAGAGCTGTCCTGGGTACTGGGTAAATAATGAATGAACAGTCCTTGTTGCCTCATATGGATTGCCCACTGCAGCTCTCTGAGTGCATTGCTTTGGTATTATTCACTCCAGCACCTCGGCAAGAGCTCACAGGGTGTTTGTGACCAGCTCACCACCTCCTCGCTCCATTTGCAGCCCAGACCAGGGTTGACAGGATGTTGCAGCAGCCCTTGGGTTTCAGCAAGGTATTTCCCTGCAAACAAGACTGTCAAAAATGGGCAAACTGGGAAGGGCCTTAATTGTACTCCGTGTTCACTCATCCCTCTGTCAGTCCAATCCTGGCCTAACGTCAGCACTGATTCTCACTCATATCTTCCCTCATATCTTTGGGTAACTGTGCTGGATGTAGCCACCCTGGAAGACTCATTTTTTGAGTTCATATCTCTAAGGTCTATTTGTAAAACTGTCTTGGAAGGGCTGGCGCAGGAGTACCATTTGTTTTAAAGGGAGTTGGGCATCCCAGCTGTTTCTGGGGCTCAGGACAGCACACAAACATTCTCATAACGCTTTTTATTTGGCTGTGTGCAATCCAAAAGGCCCAGAGGAATTAGGCAAGCAACAGCAGCAGCTTCTTGACCTGTAAGCAAAAGCCTCTCCAGAGGTTTTGTGTAGAGCAGCACAATGTCCTTTCTGCACTGGGTCCAGGAATCCCACCGTGGCAAAGAGCATCAGATCTGGGGCAGGGAGACACCCCTGCCACTGACAGACATGATCCCCAAAATATCCTGCAACAAAAGCCCAGGGTTTTGCCTGGTTTCTGGTTCCATGGGCTCTGATTTTTTTGGTTACTGGGCTGACGTGGGAAACAGGCTCCCTGCTAAAGGTGAGCAGGAAAGTCACAGCTTTATGTCACAATCTCTGCAGCTTGTTCTCCCAACAGATAATTCTGCACCTGCAAAAACATTGGTTGCTTTGTGCCTCTTTATTGTGTTTGGGGGGAGAGGAAAAGAGCCCTCCTGAGCTTTCCACGGTGGGTTTGAAGGTCAGAAGTCACTGAGAATAAGCAGATTTCCTCTCCCTGCTAACCTCCAAGGGCCATCCAGCTCATCCCAGTCCCCGGTGCTCAGGACTGACACCAAATACTCAGGTACACTTCTATGGCTGCAGTGTAATTATGGAGATATCCTGATGGGGTTTGGAACTCGAGTACTCAGTGCAGGCTCAGGTGTGGGGCAGCACTGTCAGCACCTGCTGCTGTGACCCCTGTCCTCTGAGAGGCACTTTCCCTGGGAATTATAGATATTTATAGATAGATAGACAATTTATCCTGCTTTGGGTTTCAGGCTCCTTGCTGCCCATCCACAGGCTCTGCAAATTATTCCTGCCAGCCCCACACTGTGCCCCGTTGCAGCTGAGGGCCCTGGGGAGCATCTTTACCCCCGGGGGTCTCAGCATGGCAGGCTGGGGCAGGAGGAAGAACTCTGAAGCAGCTGCTGGGGGAGAAGCACGGAGGCTTTACAGCTCCCAGCCTGTTGTGTCAGCAAAACTACCCCTATCTCAGGACCCTTATCTGCTAACAGTGTAAATAATTTCTAAATGAGCTGGAAGGAGGAAGACTGATGAATGCAGTTTTGCTGGAAAGTGTTATCAGGTTGGGAACAGGGATGGCTGAACACTCCCTTATGTGTCCTGGACGAGAAGTGGGGGATAGCAGGGTCTCCCCAGCCTGACTCAGTGGCAGCACTGCTCCCAGAAGCATTTTACTGTTCTGTATCAAACTGAAGAGTTTTAGCTATTTGCTTTCAATTCTGCTGTTTGTGCACCTTGCTGTGTTTATTATTCAGTGCCTTCTGTCCTCTCCCTGCCCCCTGTGCCAGGGATTAAGAAGATGCTGATGCTGTTGTTGGCTTTGGCTCCTGGAGGTTGGGCTCAGAGTATCCTGTTGGTGTGAAGGGAACATCAGTGTGGTGATCGAGCCACTGTGTGGGCACTAGGCCACTGAAAAAAATCCCATTGTCCCATGTTCCCATTTAAAATCCCTACTAAACCTCCAGCCTGACAGCAAAAACTGTATAACAAACGTGAGGCTTAAATCATGCTTTAATGCTTGCTGGGATGGGGTGTTCGAACTGCCTTGACATGTTAAACCACGTAATTAAAAAAAAAATGTTAATAATCTATTAAAGCATTTCTCTCTTAGTTTCTCATTTAAATCCAGAATGGATGGACAGCAGTGGAAAATCTTTCCTGGCTAGTGGCTGTTTAATGCTTTTTGAGTTTATTAATGCCCAGACCAAAGGGATTCAGGTACAAAAAGCTGCTCAGGGCAGCTTCCAGGCTCAGAGTGGTCACAGAAACCCCCCTTGGAAACAATCCCTCAATCTCCTCCATGAGGGCTTCATGGGATCCAGCTGGATCCAATTTGGGACATGTTGTAGCCACGCTCCCAGTTACCACAGGCCACTCCTCCCACCCAGCATTGCTCCAGCATGACTTAGGGCTCAAACAGCAGCCAGAGAGCCAAGGCAAGCTTAAAAGGGGCTTCATGCCAGCACCCTGCCAGAAATGCACACCCCACGGGAATTTAGCTATTCCTGTGTCTGCAGGACAGCAGGGCTGCAGTCAGAGGCAGCAGGATGGGCCGGGTGGGTTTAGTTGCTGCAATGGGATGGTGCTGACAGGAATCCCTGCCAAGCCCCACCAGGACACCTGGGGCAGCCCCAGAGCCCTCCGAATACATAATGATAAATAAAATAGATACCTATGTAGAGGGTATGTAAATACTATACTTATACTTATGCGAAATGAGGAGGTAACCTGATCCCTTCTGATCCGCCCAATAAGAACCATTTGCTTTGTTTTTGCCTGTAAAAAGAAACAACAATTGTTCCTTATTTTTGTCTATATTTGGTGTAATCAGATCCCTTCACTGCTGAAGCTCATTTCCTGCTGCTGGGTACATCCAAGCTATTATTGAGTATTTATTTTTCCATGGGCCTCTCTGTTTCTAATTACTTTGTGCTGATGTTATGTGACAATGTTGAGTCTGCACCTCCTTTAATACTTGTCACATGCTGAGTGTATTGTAAACAACACATTTTTCACATATTTCCTGCTATTATTTACCTCTTTATTTCTGATCTTACTATTCCTGGATATTCAATGAAGCTGCTTTCTGATGGGGTTATTGACCAGGAGAGCAAGCAGACAGAAAGCAAACAGGTACATTAGAAGTAACTTAGCTAGTGATGCTTAAAATTGGCAAAACCCTGTGGGGTTTGTTGCTCTTTTTTTAATAGAAGACAGTGAGAGTTTTGCTGCAGCAAAAGTGATAAAAGACTGGCGGTGCAGAAAAATAATATCTCTGTATGCTCACACATAAATAGCCTGTGTGGTGCTGCTACTGCTGCTCTGGCAACAGCCATTTGTGCTTAAAATCTGTTTCTTCTTATTTGACAGACATTGGAATTTTACATGTGTGGGATGTCTCCCATAAACTGATTTTATTTGGAAGACAGCAGCGAAAACACTTTTTTGAGAAACGAAGGGGAAAACCATTGAAAAATGAAAGGGGGAAGAACATAGTTGATATTTTATTTTTATATATATTAATAAAATATATTTATGTAAAAATCTCGGCTGTATTAAAGCCATGTAAGAGTTGTGGTGCCATTGCCCTCCTGAGCCCTGGGCTGGCAGGTGCTGGCCCTGGCCCATCTGCTGTGCCACCAGTGCAATTTGCAATGATTCTGGTGCTTTGCAGTGATTATTCCTCTTCCCAAATTAAACCTCTGGCTTGATGGACCAGGGCTCTCAGCTGGGTGGAGGCAAAGCAGTGCTCCTGGAGCACTCACTCCTGCTGGATTTCCTTCTGGAAATCCTAAAGCACCCTGAGCATCATCTGAGCCTGGGGTGTTTCTGTGGCTGCCGACCTTGGCAGCAGCTCCTGTCACCTGTGAAGTCTCCATGCTGTGGGTGCATTATTTTTCCCAACAGTTTCATCCCGTGGCTGACACAGGAGCACATCCCTGCAGCTCTGAGGAGAGCCCGGCCCTCCATCTAGCAGGGCTTTTCTGGGCTCTTGTCCAGCACTAAACATGGAAAATTCCAACAGTCATTCCTGTGCGTGATCAAGCTGTTTGGTATCTTTTAACTTTCAAAACAAACATGAGCAAAACTGGTGATTTTACAGCAGATTCTGTTGGAAAGAAACAATTGGCAAAGCAGGTATCTGGCTGAGTTATTCCCTGCCTAAGAGTACAGAAACACTGACCTCTGGCTTTTAAAAATGCTTGCTTCAACTCTTATCTGGGTAATTTGCATAAATTTACATTTGAACAATAACAGGCTCTGTTTCCTGCCTGCCACCTGCATCACACCTGGCCACTTCAGCTGCAAAAATACATGAAATTATGAAAGAATCACAATTTTTCTGAAGCATTGCCTGGGGTCAGCTTCTCATTTGTACTGGTAGTTTTCTCCACGAACCTTTTAACAATCTTGCTGTAGAAGCTCCACTTAAATTTAAACCTTTTTGTGGTTTCTATGCCTAACACATACATGGACCATGACCTGATAAAAGTCCTACCTGCACAAGAGCTGCAACAACATCCACACTGAGGATGGGAAGCTCTGGGTATGGCCAGTGGAGCTTGGGCACCAACACAGGGACAAAACAAAAATGCCCGGCTCCATCTAAAGGAAAATTTTACTGAATTTATTAAGTACTCTAGATCCACAGTTGTTATCAGAATTTTGCTTTCTCAAAGTTTAACAATATTTTCAAGCATTGGGAAAAGGAATTCCTGCCCTCCATCCTCACTGCAGTGAAGCTCAGGGAGCAATACAACCTGTAGGAGCACATTGGCAGTTTTTCCTCCAAACCCAGCTATGAAATAAATTGCTTTGCTTGCAATCCCAGGCCTTGTTTTCCTCTGATTGGTGACAATCTGTATCTGCTAGGCTGTACCACCACACACAGGGCTGCCAGCCTGCTTTGAAAGGAAGGATAACAAGGCAGTGTGATCCCATTAGCTCCGATTTCTGTTCGTGCTCATTCCATTTAATCAGAACAGGTTTGTTGTGTCAGTGTGGTGTAAAGGAGATATTGTCACATAAAAGCACAGCTCTGAAACACCAGGTGGGGCTGTATTTTGAAATACAGCTGTTAAGTCAGGCCCTTTGCTTAACTTTGTGTAGCAAAGAAAACAGATCCCATCAGTTTTACAAATACTTGCAGCTTTACTGTGAAAAAAGTGGCTTGTTCAAAACAGTATTAACTATTGCTACTGTAAATGCTTTCTAACAGCATTAACACTGCCAGAAAGGGAAGAACAAAACCACCCTTGACTGTTGCTTCTACACTGCCTGGTTTTTCTCCAGTGGGAAATCCCAAGGCAGCACTACCCAGTAGCTCAGATTGGAGCAGGACTTGGGCTGTTTTATTTCCACTGAAGCATATAAAGTCCAACACATTGTGTGTTGCAGCCAGTTACACACACTGCTCCCTTCTTTTTGCTACCTCTGTAGCAGCAAAATAAAACAACCACTGAGGCAGACATGGCACAAGCAGCTGTTATTCCACTGCTGCTGCTGCTGCTTCTCCTCTCCCTGGGCCAGGAACAGCTGCTCGAGCACATTGGAAAATGACAAATGATACCCAAAAGGCTGTTGACAAAATTAATTTCCCCTTCTGTGCTTCCCATTTAGATTTAGGTAGCAAAAGTGGGTATAATTTGACTGTCATGCATTGTTTTGTGCTTTGTCAAGTCTCTTAAATAACCTGTCTCAGAGGTTTGCCAGTAAAAACAATGCCGCTATAATAAATTAAAAAAAAAATCATCAGGAGATCAAATAATTTAGTGGGCACACTTCAGCCTCAACTACCAGACTTTTTCAAGCACAAAGTTCAGTATCAGAATCTAAATGTATCCCTGGTTTATGATACTGAACAAATAGGGCATTACTTATTCCAGAGTTTACCAATACATGGGAACCTGAGTAAATATCCTGAGTAATCACATGCAGGGGACACTACACAGCACTGAAATGCATCTGCATGCAAGTTACTGCAACTGCAGTCTCACAAATACTCTTTTCATCATGAAAACACAATCTCTCTTGATATTATGTGAAGAACTAGTTCATAGTTACAGAATTATTTGTTTCAACGAAGAACTCCCCACTTGTACTAGAGAAATACCTGTTTTAAAGAAATAATCCCAGAAGTCAAATACGAAAAACATCTGTATGGATTTTTGGGATTCAGGCACTGTCAACATAGAAGGACATCGCACTTCTTCCCTTAAGATGTTTTAGCTGGTTGCTGGCAATCAGGTTTGTCTCCACATCCTTTTTTATCCATCTAATATAAACCTATCAAGTCTTTGTTATCCTCCAGTTTGACTTGTGGTTACACACAGGAATACCACAGCCAACTAGTGAATGAGGTATCACATAGGAAAATCACACAGGAAAAAATATTTACAATTTGTAAGCCTATTTTTAAACTAAAATAATTAGAAGTAAGCTTGTATTAAATATTATGCCATTACCTTCACATAAATTCACTGAAGGAGCTGGTACTTACAGTCACAACAAGCTCTAGAACTATTTGTACCAATATGTTTAAAAATTGATTAAACTGTCCTACACATGTACTGGGCAAAGGGCTCAGTTTTTTCCTACTGGGATTTTCACCAGTACCAACTGAACAGCTGATTCCTGGCAGTGGAAGGAAAACTGCAACTCAAACAACTCCCATGCTGTTTTCTAACTAGAATTTAAGAAAAACACTAGAAAACCAACCATGCTCTGTCCAACAGGGTACAAAACCTTTATTCACCAATAAGTTAAAGTGTTCTTATAAATAGATGTTCTAGTCTTTTGTACTCTGCCCTGAGCATAAAGCCAAGGTTCAGCTATTCCTCAGACTCTGACCCCTCTTCATCCTGGCTGATCTGGAAGTAGCGCAGCTCGTACGTCTCCTTGTCGGACGCGACAACGCGGAGCCAGTCCCGCAGGTTGTTCTTCTTGAGGTACTTCTTGGTGAGGTATTTCAGGTACCTGAAAAGCAGGAATTTCACGTCAGAAATTTCTCACTGAACAACCACTGCTGCTGTCTGCACTATGCCCAAAACAATGTCTTGAGCAGGGCAATACCACAGGAACTATACCCAGAAACTGAAAGTTTTCACATATAACAGGCAATAAAAGCGTATTTTCACTACAAATACGTAAGAATTTATTATTTGTTGCTTTTTGACTACACAGTGGAACACCAGCAACTGAAAAGCATTGTTAAGTGGTTCTAAACCTCAGTCTAAGGCAACTGATTCTGGTGCACCTGTATCAGCAAACAAAGGGGGGATGCAAGGAAGGATCTGTACCTCTTATCAATGCACTCAGTTCTTGTGTGTCCTAACAAACAAAATCGTTTAAGGCTTCATTTAGCTTAAAGGGTTTGTTTGCAACAACCCACATCACGCACACATTCATTATAATACAACCAATGAAGTAATCAGCCATCCAAGACACTAATTCAGCGTTATTTTAAAGGTCCATCTTCACCTGATACACTTCTAAGGACCTGTATAAAGTATCTCTATTAATATGCTTAGAGTCAACATTAATTAGCAATCAAGCCTTGAGTTTTAAAAAGTGGTTTTTAAATATCTGATATAATAAATCAGTTTTAATTACATGTTTCACTAATATTTACAAGTGCTGTGAGGGTTAGAGCTAACACCTCTCCAAGTATCAGAAGTGTACTAACTGGAATTCATTTTGCAGGCAAGAACTGAATATTAATATGTGTTTAAGGGACGTGGTTGAGTGGTGAATTTGACTGTGTCTGCTTTATGGCTGGACTTGATTGTGAAGATCTTTTCCAAGCTAAATGACTCTGTTTTTATGTTCAATATGCCACAGTTCAAACCCCACAAACACAGCAGAATGACACCCATGCCAACCTTTTAGAGAACTGCTTCTCGGACGTCACTGTGATCTTGTTCTTCAGACGTTCAATGTGAACAGTGTTGCCCAGGTTTCCAGTTTTCCCATTGACCTTAACCTTCTCCTTTAGGAACTGTTCCTGTTTCAACATTAAAGAAATAGAACACTAGGGAATGGCACCCTAGGTATGAACTAGGGAAGGGACCCTAGTCAGGTAACAACATTAAAAACCACTGTTTACTTATGTCCTGACAGAAATATTTACAGCGCAAAAATATTTTACAGCATGCAATTATAAAAAATCACCCCGGTGCTAAAACAGATTTTAATTTAGAACAGTTCAATTACTGGACAAGTATGAAGCACGCTATAAAACCAAATGGCTTTTTAAAATGTCAGTATTTTAAAGAACAGCTAATGATTTAACTCATTTAGAATGTAGCTTTTCAACTGCAACTCAGTTACTGCACTAAGGCTTTTATTATACTATGCGTCACAAGTATGAGCAAAACCACAACTTACAAAATTCCCGGAATCAAAGATTCCATCTTCCACAGGATGGGTCAGGTCAAGGCAAAACTTCCAGGTTGACTTTTTGGATTTTCTGTCCTTTTGCTAAAACACCAAAGAATTCCCCGGCATTAACAAACCACGCCGTAAAAACTTTTATCCGACGCAAGGCGGGGACACACATGGTAGCGGGATCGCCATCTCCCGGCCAACTCGGCTGACTGCAGCCAGCTCGGCTCGGCCCGGCCCGACACGGCCGCCCCCCACACGAAGCCCTCTCGGGGAAAGCCCCGCTCGCTCCGGGCCGGCCGCCGGCTCCTCACCCGTCCCACGGCTCCCCCGGGCGCCGCCGCCTCCCTCCCGCTCTCACCGGCCCCATGGCGCTCCACTGCGCGGCTCCCGCAGAAAGGAAGTGGGGCCGGCCACGCCGCGCTTTTATACCCGCGGAGGTGACGTCACCGCGCAGGCGCGCGGGGCCCCCCGGGAAGATGGCGGCCCCGGGAAGGGAATGCCGTGTGGAATTTCTCGGCGTTATTCCCCCGGGATAGGACACGGCCGCACGGGCTCCTCTTCCCCCACAACCGCCCGTCCCCCGCGCCTGGAAGTGTCTGCGAAGTCCCTTGGCAGCCCCACCGCGCTCCCGTCACTGTAACCAGCACCAACTCCCCACAGCACTGACACCTTTATTATTTCTGGAGCAAAACACACACACACGTACAAATCTTTTCCCCTGATCGTTTCCATGGTGTTGAGAACAGTAACAGAGCTTCCCAAACAGACACCGGAGCTGCCGCCGCGCCCGGCTCGCACGGGTTACAGGGTCGGGTTTGTCCCACGAGCGGAAGCCGCGGTGGCCACCGCTCCCCGCTCCCCCGCGCTCCAGGAGCCGCAGCAGCCGCGGTTGCTTACAACACACAGCACAGGACAAAGGGGTTCCGCGATACAGCAAAGCACAGCAAACGCCTCCTTGGAGTTCACAAACCAAGTCACTCTCGGATGCCAAATACTGCAGGGCCACAGTGCAGGTGCTGGAGAGCCTCCGACCACCTCATGCTGAGCTGCCGATCGCTCCAGGATCCACACCTTCAGTAACATTCCCAGCGGATACTTGAAATATCCTGAACAAGGTCTCTTTATAGCCTGAAGTTTAGTTGTACTGTAACAAACTACATTCTAATTACTCAACCGAAAAAAAAAAAAAAAATAGTGGGATTTACTGAATTTTGAATTCTGTGAGACTGACCTGCAGTAACCATAAGAGTTAGAACTGTCAACAAACTTGACTTCTTTACAGATTATGTAAAGTTATCTGTATTGTGAAACTACAGACCGTGCACCGTTTCTGGGTACACTTTGGATTAGAAAAACCTGCACAAGAGAAACAATGAACTTCAGCTTAAAAAAAAAACAGCCCTGAGAACATGGCTCAACCAGCAAGAGCCCAGTTGAAAAACCACCATTATAAGCAAAAATTAGAAGGATCTATTGAGTTCTCAAAGTATTATTTGCCAACATTTGAGGCAGGAAACACTGCAGTCTTTCCAATTGTGTGAAGTTGTTAAGAGAAACTCAATGAACAGGAGCTATAAAAAAACGCATTATTTGGAGTGGAAATACCTCTCACCAGCTCCCTATGTTCACAGGCTTTACTCTAAGCAATTGCCATCAGCTATAAGGAGTTTATGGTTTTGACACGATTTAAGTGTTAAGACAGTAATACAGAACAAATACACCGGTAAGATTTGTTTTAAAGTAAAGCTATGAAAGGAGAACTTCCCTAAGCACTTGGTTATGGATATTAAAAATACACATCTCTATGGACTACTGATCACAAACAAAGTTTGTTGCAACGATTCTGACAGGAAACTAAAGCGTCTTGCTTTGGAAAAAAAATGCCTCAGATACATGTTCTAATTTAGAAGCAACTTTTAACCTTACTGAAACTTGGAGATTATGCTTTAAGACATGCTTATGTATTACCTATGGGAAACTTCATGCATGATGCTCTGCACTTCCATGGTGTCTGAAGTGCTTCACAAAGACAACTAAGTATGTAAGAAGAAACCTATAATGAAGTACTTAATCATTTAAATCTTGCAGAACTGAAGGTTGCAATAGAAGGACATGTGGAAGTCCCGAGGAGGGCTCTTCCAGCAAGCTGGAGGTCATAAAACCTCTATCTTTAAATTGCTGTAGTACCTGAAAACTCCAGTCAGGCCAGGACCCCGCTTGTAGGAACAGGGCTTACACCAGCCCTGGACCCAGAGAGCTTAGTCCGAGTAACTGCTCAGATTGTGGGCCAGTGGCATCAAGTAGCTGTCTTCCAACACAGTTTTACAGGACAGACAAGCACCTGATAATTGACTAAAGCACTACCAGAGCAAGGACAAATTCAAGTCTTGTAGTTTTCAAGCATATTGGAAGTATTTGTAATATGGTGACAGAACTTGCATTAGTTTGACATAGCAACCTGTGACTTCCCATGTGACACCACACAGCTCAGCTTGCTGTCAGCACCATCAGCAATCATTTCAGTCACCTCGAAAGCCAACAAAGCCTGATTTCCAAGTACCAGCTCAATGGAGAGGCAGAAAGGAGCACAGTGCAGACTGGCCTGAACTATTCCTCATCTGCTTCAGAACTGTTCTGGAAGCATTTTAATCTACAGCTTCTTTTAAAAGCAGCTTTGCCATTTCAGTCAAGGTGCTATTTATAGAATTTACCTGCAACAAGTTTTGTGCTAGGCAAGAGCGTGTGGCAGGTCCTACCTCTGCCAGGTGTCCCAGGCAGCTGTGCTTTATTACCAGAGTGTATTTATTGCTGTCTTTACCTTCACTGGTACTGCTCTCCCTGGCACAGGAAGTCTGTGGACAATGCATGCTTTTGCCACCTGCATTACACCTCCAAGGTTTGCTAAGCCCTGCCCCAGCGTGGCCAAGGGCAGCTCAGGACAGTTGCCACGAGCCCTTCGGGGACTAGAGAGTACAAACTATGAAGCTGAAAACATTTTAAGCAGTTAAGAGCAGCATGAAGTCCGACTCTGGCTGCCAGTAGTGTGAATTGTGCGTGCTGTCCGGGGCAGCTTCCGTGTCATCCTCCATCAGCCACTGAGCATTAAGGCAAGTTCAGGAAACAATTTATCAACTGTGAAGAGAGGTCTGAGCCATGGACTAAGGAAGTTTCCTCACTCATGAAGAGTCACCAAGTCTTAGAATTCAAGCTGAACGCCTTAAACAGGAGCAGGCTAATCATCCTTCCGTAACTATTGCTGTGAAGCCTTGTTAAGCTACTAAATAGTTAGAGGCATGCATGCGTGTTGCTATGACTCAGAACTCCCCAGGATAGGAGCCAGCTTCCCTAACTAGGTAGCAAGTTATTTACTTTTATAGTGAAGCCATGGTTGTTCAGTATCATCTGTCAAGTTTATGTTTTGAAAATACAATAGGTTTTTTTTTTAAAAAGAATTACATGCATTTAGTTTAGGCTCAATGCTACAGTTTGTCCCACTTTCTGAAAAACGTGTGGTCCCTGTGCTACAAAAATATGGTCTGAACCTGAAGGTTAAAACCTAAAGCTGGAAGCACTGCAACAGATTCCCATGGAGTTTGTCACCCTTTTATAGTTTAAGATAAATATAATAAAGGAAAGCAATTGAACTGCATTTTTCTATTTTATTTTTCAAGTCTGACAAAGGCCTCGAGTGAAAGTCTATAGCTTTAACATCCATTCTCACCTTTGTGTCCCCTTGACCTAGCTATGTCTTATCTACTCAATATTCCAACGGCCTGCCTAAACCACAGGTAGGCTTTTTTTTAAACCATTTTATCGTTACAATAAGCCAACAAGTTGGCAAAGAAGAAAACAGAGGTAATACAGTTTAGTTGCACATGGCCACTGGGGCTTGGTCAAGCCAGCTGGCATTTCTGATCACTTGAGTTTCTTGGTCTAAAAGTTGCGATTGGCACCTACAGTTCTGCAAGAGTCCCAATCCACAAAGTACTTAAGCTTTAAAAAAAGGGAAAAAAAAAAGCTACTTTTATTGTCAGTTCTACCTAAAGATGTCAAGAAAAATACTATTTGTGCTCTAGGTCACTTTATAATCCTAGATACCTACCAGCTTATCTAAAAGCCCCTGAATACTGTATTTTGTCTGTTCATACAGACAAACACTGTTTTGCTCAAGCAAATAAAAATATATCCACTAGTAACACCTGACTGGTTTCTTAGATCCATAGCTGAAACCCACAGGAATGTTAAAATAGTTACAATTAAGGAATTAAAATCTCAGTGATTTTGAAAACTGCCAGTTAGCCTGCAACACTAATCCAGAATCCAGCACTGCTTTTTAACAATTCAAAAAGGAAATGAGGTTGCTTGTGAAGGCCAGAGCTTTGGTGACAATAAGGACCAAATTTATAGATCTGTGGTTTGTCCAGACCTGAGCAGTTGCCCGAGGCTGGCAATCTTCTTTACTTGCAAGGCTTTATGGCTACAGCACATTCTTCATTCATTGCACTTATGACAGATATCTGGAAGAGAAGACACTGAGGTGAGCTCCAGCCCAGGCCACAGGAAGTACTCCTAGATGTTACAAATGTTCACATTTTAATATCTATCCCATCTCTTTTGAGTGCTCCAGTACAAATGTCCTTCTGCATCTCAAAGGACCATTCCCCACCCCTCTAACCCACTCTTCACAAAGAGATACAACTGGTCAACATAAGAATAATACTTTTCCATTGTATCAACAAGTGGGATTAACCATAACTGTTCTTGTCTGCCCTCCCTACTCACCTGCACATCTTCATTGGCATTGAATTTTCCTTCTATTTCTTTGCCAAGGTCCCCTTCTGGCAACTTGAGGTCCTCACGAACTTCACCACTTTCCGTCAGCAGGGAGAGATACCCATCCTGAATGCCTATCAGCTGCAAAGAGAAGTTCATTTTTACAAGTCTAACACCAGCACTCACCAGCAGGTAGCAGCTTAATGTAAGCAGAAGGTAGTGAACTCTCCCTGTTACAATAATTCTTCAGTACTGTAACAGTTAAGAACCTTATTTAAATCCATTTTTAACAAAGGTTTAGTGGGCTAAGAGTTAGGGCAACTGTAGCAAAGGCATTCTGCTATCAAGAACCAAGAGAACCCTGCTGGTTACTTCCTAGTAGGTGGGACACTACAAATCCCGTAGGTGTGATTTAGGAAATGTACTGCTTTCAGGTCACTGGTTCAGCTTTCTTCATCTGTGAATTAGAAACAGTAACTGGAATGGTGTTCACTCAACAACACTGCTTGCATAAAGTGTAAAAAGTACACAACGGTGTAACTGTACACTTCTATACCTGCATCTCTACGGTGAAATACAATAATTTACATTAAACACTAATAAATAAATAAATTAGGGAACATCCACCAAGATCTGGACCATTTTATAATGCTGTTTTCAGCCTAACCAAAAGCCTCAGCTAAGAGGAATGGCTATTTTGACAGAGCAGGTTGGAGAATTTGGGACATGTAACAGTGAATCCAAAAAACTAGAATCCCAGAACAATAAAGAAAGACCACCAAGATAACATTAAGAATTTCTTGGAAGGTCTGAGCCCTAAGACAGGCTGGTCACACTTTATTCCAACAGCATCAGCTGTCCTGAAGAGTTGCTAAAACAGTGAACTGGCCTTTGTCAAGCAACTGCAGCTTTCCAGATGATGTGGATGTGTCAGTTCTTGACCAGAACTATTCCCAATGCAATGAGAAGATAGCAAACAAGTTACAACTCAACCTGAACTGTGTTTTTAAGAGCTCACTAGCCTTATCACAGACGGCATTACAGAAGTTGCTCCTTTCGTACATGTATTTCAGTGCAGAGTTCAGGAGCTTCAAAACTGTTTGGTATCACCTAAAGCCACTATCCACACAAGGAGTAGAAAACACTTTGGCAAGCTAGAATTGGCATCAGATGCAGTTTAAGACTATTTTGGGAATTCATCTACCACATGTAAGAGTGAAACTATAAATGACAATTTATGCTTAGATTCAAATTTACTTATGTGAGATCTTGAGTCTCATTTAACTAATATTAACTTGCAGCAGGGATAGCCTCTCTCCGTATTCTAAAGGATGCCAGTACCACAAGGAATCCAGAAGTGGCCTTATAACAATAGCTAGAAAAAACATGGTTATGAATTCTGTGTATTACCTGTCATGCCTGAAGACTGCTACTCTAACCTGAAGTTGTTTATACACCAAGGAACTCTCCATCAGTGAGTTTTGACAGTTTTAGCAACTCAGTAAATGCTATGTCATATCAAGACAGGTAATTCCCATTAATTCTGACAACAGTACTTTATTGAGAGGCAAATTTGGGGATGAAGAGAGTTTATGTGTGGTACAAAGAATATAAAGCCTCGTATGACTGTTAACTCACCTGGTAATCATTCCTCTTGATATTTGGAACATCCATGTTATGAGTGGATGGGCAAATATCTTCATATTTTTTACCAGTGAAGATATCAATACCAACCAAATGGACCTGTAAGAGTAGAAAAATCACTTCAGTTACTGTTAGTGCTGGAGAAGCAAGATGCTATTCCCATCAGTATTGCTGTTCTATTCACTTTCCTACAAGATCATGTGCAATGCCAGATTCTGCCTCAACCCTTTGCTTGTGGTATGAAAACATCCCGCACATCAAGAGGAGGCCTCTCACTCCCTTCCACAGTACACTACAGAAACCCCACAGGAGAGCAAGCCACTGTTATCTTCCACTGCCTTCAGTAGCTTTACAGCAGCAAGCTAAGAGTTCACAGTGGTTAAGAAAATGTTTATTTAAAGACCTAGCTGTTCTGAGAAGCAGGCAGTGGAGGTTAAGGGGAAAAGAGGTGGTCATGCACTGAGATCACAGCAGCTCCCACCTGCCTTTATGCCAGCTGCACTGCTCACTGCAGCTAGAGCTTAGATGACCAGTTCAACCAGTTCTTCTCAAGTCCTTTCCCTCTCACAGCTGTTTCTGTATTTAAGAAAATTGGATCTGTCTATTAAAACAAGCCAAGGGGAAGGAGAAGGGAAAATACTAGGAAGAGTTTGGTCTACTCTAGCTTGGACTAATCCCAAATACTCTACTCCCTTACACATATTGTGCGAGGTTGTGGAAACATATAAATCTCCTTAGTCTGTGCTTGTAACAGATCTGTCTCTAAACTCTGATATAACCACCCTAAAGTGTGGCTGAATGAATGAATGAAGGGGGATTCCAGCCTTGCTCCAAGCTCTGGACAGCTGCACGAGCCAACTGCCTGCAGCCCCAGACAGCAGCTAAGAACGTCCCTACTGGGACACAGGCACTCCTCTCTCAGTGCTGGAATAAGGAAAGAAGCTGCGAGGCAAAGGCAGCAAAACAGGGCCAGAGCAGGCCCACAGAGTAACGAGTGTCCGCCGAGCTCTGGATTATGTAACACAGCACGGGCACTCCTGGTCTAACACTGCAACAGTAAAAGTCTGCCGGCACGGGCAGACACAGAAGTGCTCTGGTGGGTATCGACAGCACAAGCCAACCACACCCTAGTGATTTCATCAGCCCCCCTTCCAGAACTTACTCTACCCCCACTACAAGAACTGGTTTTGTCACTATGAGCGTTAAAGCTTTTTTTTTTTAAAAAAAAGCTTTAACTAGTTAAAGTTGGGAGAAAAAACCAACCCGCCCGTCCTCGATCCTTCCTGCTTTATATGACTGGAAACCCTTGAGCCAGCTCTGGAGTGATGAGACACTGCTGCGAGAAAGGCAAAGGCGGGACGCAGAGCCAAATGAAACGCTACACCCTTCCCTGTCGGCCAGCCGGGAGCCGCAGGAGCGCACACTGCGGGCTGTGCGACAGCCGGGCCGGCAGCGCTCACCTTGGCGTGGCCGTGCTTGCCCGTCTTGGAGGTGGACATCTCCACGATCTTGCAGGGGCGGCCCTTGAGCACCACGAAGCCGTTCTTGCGCAGCGCCGAGCACTGCATGGGGTAGGTGGAGGAGGCGCCGGCATCGCCCGTGGTGAAGTCGAGCTCGTCGGCCATGGCGGTGCGAGGGGGAGGGCTGGCGGCGGGGGGGCTGCGCGACAACGAGAGAGGGTCGGCTCGGAGCCCCGGCGGCGGGAGGGGGTGGCGGGGAGGAGGAAAGGAGGACGGACACGGAGCCAACCACCCACCGCGGGGAGCGCGGGCCNCGCGCTGGCCACGCCCCCTCGCCGGCGCCCGCGGGGGGCGGGCGAGTCCGGGGCGCTGCGGAGGCGCTGCTCATCAGCCGCCAGGCGGCGCCGCGCACCGCCTCCTCCCCACAGCCCACACCCGGCGCCGCCATCTTGGGTGGCTGAGGCGGTCGCGGGTGTGTCAGTGCTGGTTGGCTACGGCGGTGGGAGTTACACGAATATGGGGCGGAATGTGTGTCCCCAAAATGTCCCCCAGGCCGTGTGAGCCGTGCGTGACTGTACACACAAAGCTCTTTTGTCTGCCTCGTGTGCCCCCTCTCAGAGTAGTCAGAAACGAGTGTTTTGAAAGCATTATAATCAGCCAAAAGGGTTGGAGATGGCTGAGATCCATACAGAAAGCTTCACTTTGATATTCCATTAATAGTGGAATTATTAGTACTGGAATACTGTGTCCAGCTCTGTGGTTCCCAACACAGGAAACACAAGGATCTGTTGGAGCAGATCCAGGGGAGGACCATGAAGATGATCCTCTGTAAAGAAAATCAGAAAGTTCAGCCTGGAGAAGAGAAGGCTCTAGGGAGACCTTGCTGCAGTATTTTCGTTTATAAAGGAGGGTTATGTGAAATATAGAGACTTTTTACCAGGGCCTATTGGGACAGGACAAGGGCCAAGGCTTTCCAACTGAAAAGAGGGTAGGTTTGGAAAAACCATGTTCAGAAAAAATGTGGATGTCCCATCTTTGGAAATGTTCCAGGCCAGGGTGGATGGCGTTTAGAGCAATCTGATCTAGTGAAAGATGTCTGTGCCCATGGCAGGGGTTTGGAATAGATGCTCTTTAAAGAGGTTTTCCAATTCAAAGTATTCTAAACTATGGCATAGCCCTCATCCTGTCCAACAACCATTCCCTGTGCTGCCTCAGGAGAGGTCTGTGGCCATGGAAGCCTGACCATGGGATCCTGAGCAAAACGAGGCCAAAGGACTGTTTTTACTAAATCCCTCCTAGACAGATGTCATAATACTTCGAGATCTTTGAACAAATTCACCTGGAGCTTTCCTGTGGAGCTGCTGTTGGATGTGCCCCAACTCTGCAGGTTGCCTTGCAGATCACCTACAAACACAACAAAATCAGGAAAATGCAGAAATTCCGTGTCAGCAGTGTCAGCACCTGCCTCAGCCATCACCACCACAGGCTGCTGTGTGCTGTCCTACGTTTTTTGCCCTGAGACACCCTGAGTTTGTCATCTGTGCTCTAATGGGGTAGCTACACAAATCACTTTTAACATCACGTTTTTAAATGCTTCACCATGAGATGTTTTATTTAATCTGTGTTAGTTTTTGTGATCTGTTTGCTTGTGGTCCCACTGGTGGTTACACAGATCCCACTCCAAATTGTACAGCCAAGGAGTTAAGTTTGGCTCTTACTTACATGGGGCCACTTCATGAGGCCGCAGCATCGCGTCTTTTTCCTTTGCTTGTGCTTTCCTTGGATGCTGCCTCACCCAGCCCGCTAGAGATGATAACACTTTATCCTGCCCATTTTACTGCTGTCTCAGTTGATAAGCAGAATCTGGGGCATCCTGTTAAGTGTTTTAACATGTGCAATGTGTGTTTGTTTACCTGCAAGTCTGTGACAAGTTGCACATGCTCTAGGGCTTTTTATCTTCTAATAAAATACTTTGTGAGAAAACGACCAACTGCTCTGAACCCAAACTGCAGCAGCCTGGGGCTAAGCACTACTGATATATTTTTTTTTCTCAAGTATCAGTTGATAAATTTGGCTGATTTTCCACAATTAACAGATTCATTTTGAATTACTTGAGAGATCTTATGGGCTAAATCAAGTCTTTTTACTGAAGTGCAGCTGTAGATGATATTTATTTTTTCAGACACAAATATTCCAAGACAGCCTTTATTTGAGAGTCAATAAAAAACACTGGAAATCCAATCCATCAGTCATTGCCTGTAGGCATCGTTCCTTTGTCTGGATCAACATTTATTTTCTAAAGTGTGTTTCTTGATAGTATTAATGTGATTATCCCACTTTTCTATACAAGAACAGCAATTGGATTCAAAGCATATTTGTAAATAAAATACCATGGCCTTTCACATTTAAAGGTGTTTTCTTTCAGTGTTGCACAGCTGGATCACACACACACCTTTTCTCTCAAGTAGGCTCAGGATGTTACCAAGCTTTGCTTCTCCTATCTGTGTCTTTAAGAAGTGCAGAGGGATTAGAAAACTTTTGGAAGATTTAAACTTAGTGAGTTGTGTCTGTTCTCAGTTTCATTCTTGAGAAGTATCCGATGCCCTAAAGTGCTTCATCAAAGCCCAGCCTTGAGAATATGCATTTCAGCCAGTGCTGGGGGAGACATCCCACCTTGTTTCCAGAAACCTCACCTCGTTTCCAGCCGGCCCACTGGAAGGCAGGAGGTGGTGTTTACACCCCTGGGCCATGGGGTCAGGTCACACGATTAGAAATACCAGGCCGTGAGCGGAGTGGTGTAAACAGCCCTGTTCCAGCCTGAGCAGTGTCTCTGTTTCAGCTGCTGAGCTGACTTTTCCTGGGATCCTGCCGTGTCCTGACTGTTGGGGTGAGGGTTCACAGTGGCTTGTGGGCGCTTGAGCAGGAGGACGTGAGAGAGGCTGTGAATCAGTGATCCCCCTCCACAGGACAGTGCCACGCTCAGCAAGACTTCAGAGTTCCTATGTACGTGTATCTGTGTGGCAGGAATGGGGTCAGGGACCCTCTGCAGTGACCTTGCCACGGGCACCCACTCTGCTCTGGGCACTGCTTTATTCCTGTTCACTGTCTGCTTCCTGTGCCGAGGCCATGTCCGAATCAGGGAATCACCCTGGGCACACACTGGGGATCGGAGGCAAACAGTGACAGTGGAGTGACACTGTGAGCTGGCGGGAACCACTGTAATTGTAACTTCTGCACAGGGAAAGCACAAAGTAACTCCAGCTGTTCCCTCCTCCCGGGGCTGCAGCTGTGCTGGAGCGGTGATATCCCACCCACGACCTGCGGGGACCTGATGCTTTTCAGAGCCACAGAGCTGGTCTCTCTCCTAACACAGTGCAGGGAGGCAAAACCGCAGGACACTACCCAAGCCTCGGGTCTGCAGTTGTATCTACAGCCTGTAAAATTTAAGGACTGCTGATCTACAGCCAGGATTTATTGCCCCAGTGCTGGGGAGGAGATTCCTTCCCTTTCAGCACAGCTACTCAGGCTGTGCCTCTGGGTAAAATCTACAAGTGTTGCTTCAGGATTTAGTGAAACACTTGAGCACACTCAGTTACCTTAAATTTAATCTGATGCTCACACATTCTGCTGGATCCAGACCTGATGTCCTGCCTTGAAATTCCTCAGCTCCCATAGATTTCAGTGGAAGATAAGGACACTGAACACCTCAGAAAATTCATCATACCTCAAAGACTTTGTCCCTGCATACGTAGTACTTGGGTTAGCTTCATCATTATCAGCGGTTTGAATCCAGAGATAAAGGGTAGTGCTTCTCAGTGATGAAAAACAAGTTGAAGTGAGGCAGAAAAACCTGTGATGAATTAGTGTGGAGAGCGTTAATGGAGTCAGATGTCCTGAGTTTATTGAATTAGGGCAGTCAAACTAATTTTAAAATTAAACCTAGAGAGTGGGAGACTAGATACCGTTGGCACAACAGAAAAGTCTTAATGGCTGTCGTCTCAGCACATTAGGAAAACACTGTCAAAGCTCTTGCTGACAAGATGCTTTCTCAGGGATTATTAATTATATTGCATTATTAGCCAGGCATGGTATGAGAACATATTTAGCACGTTAACTAAAATGCAACAACCATTTAGCTAATAAGTTTGACTCGGTCTTTTAAATTTTCTTAATGATTAGCGAGTTAGTAAAACTGTAATGGTGAGAGATAAAAATAATGATTCAACAAGCTGTGTCTCAAGGACAAGTTTTAACTGGAACTTGCATGTGGCAAGGATAGATAAAGTGTACAGTCCTAATTATCAGCCTGATGGGACGAGACAAAAGTAAACATATCATCAGATTTAACTAACTCTAATGACCCCATCCTGTGCTGGCATATGGTTTAAGTGCTCTTGTGATAGTTCAGCCCAGCTTGATCCTTCCACTGCAGCCATGGGGAGGACAAAGGGTCAGCAGTGCCTAACTCTGCTCATCCTGCCCCAGGCTGGAAGAAAACTCCGTTACCTTCCATGTGGCAGCTGCTGCAAGGAAACACAGCCTGACTCTCCATTTTCCTTAGGTGCCTCTGAACCCCTAGGCAGCACTTCCCGGAAGTTCAGCACTGTAGCCATGGGCAGTGTTAATGCTGCGGGCTGTGTTAAACTGATTTATGTGCTGCACTACAATAATTGGATCAGGCTTTCTATTGTCATTCACCAGTGGCACAGGAAAACAAGGACTGACTGCTCAATGTTGATCAATAAGGCCCCTCACTGCTGAGTTGCCAGAAGAGTCACTGATGCCCCGCAGACAATAGGACAAAACTTAGCAGAAGTTTAGGAAATAGTTTTGTACCCCCTGTATGATCACAGGGAACCCAGCCTGCCTGGGCCCTCAGAGCAGCAGCAAATCTGCTTTGAACCTCACCTCTCCCCAAATGCTACTCCTGCCTCTTGTGCCTAGAGAAGCCCCAGCACCAGGTTTTAGGCTGCACCAGCACCATGCAAGCAGAGGGGCTTCACAGTGGGGTGAAGTGGGCAGTGGGGACAGCTGGGGCCAGGCTCTGGCACCCCTCCAGTCAGTGTTCATCCTGGCCCAGAGCCAGCTCCCACCAGCTCCAGGGCTGCCTCCAACCCCACAGTCTCACCTCTGGACCACCCTTTTCAAAGGGATTTAGCTGAGGGCTTGCACATCTTTTACCACCTATGGAGCAAATGCATCCTGCTAGGAAAACAGCTCCCATCTGGCATTGGATGTATGTCTGAGATGTACAGAGGGGGGAAAAAACAGCTGCACAACCCAACACATGCCATAGATATTGTTCATCTTTTATCTAACAGACCTAGATAACAATGCTGATAGCAAGAATCCTCTTTTTTTTTCTCCTTTTTGTACATTCAGACAATCCATTATAATATTTATGGCAGTAAACACTGTGGAGAACTTCTAAGCCTGCCGTGGCCATTGGTCTCACCTGGGGGGACCTGTGTGCAGCACACAGATGGACAGCTCGACACAGACCTGTGCCCCAGCTCTGCTGTTCTCTTCTCAGCCCCAGCCTGTTTCCAGCAGCCCTGCATGCCCCGTGTCAGACCTGGGTCACCCACCACTGCAGCACATGACAGCAGTGACCCAGTTCTCCTCTAGTTAAATCCCAGCAGTCACTCCAGCGATGCCTTTGGTGCAATCTTATTGCTTCAGTGCACACGCCGTGGCCAGACATTTCTCCCAGTGGACCTTGTGGCTGCACTTCCCATCACTTGGAATTGATGAGAATTTGCTGTAGGGACTTAATACCAAGGAGTGAAGCCTACAAAGGAAAAAAGTTCAGGCACATGGAAAGGAGCATGAACCTCCCCTAAAACCAAACCCATAGCAGCAGCATGATCCTCCTCAGCCCTTCTATTCTGTGCTTTTCATTATGCTTGATCCTCTGTTACATTTTGGCCACTGCTTCACCAGCAGCTGCGGTGAGCACACAGTGACCAAGCAATGCTGGTGTTTCATCTCTAAATAAATAATGAGTTTCTACCCTGAGAAAGTTGCTAGAAAGTAACCCGTTATCACAGCAAGGAACATGCAAATCTTAGAAGTCAAGCAGAGAGCAGGCTTTTAAAATGGTTCCAACATATCTCCCCAAAAAAGGAAGAAAAATCCTTCGAGTTTGATTCTGCCACATAAAAGTGTCTCATAAAGAAGCAAAAGGAGCACAAACAAGGCTATGGAAACAGCACGACCTCCTGCTTGCACACGATCTTGGCTGAAGCACACCCAGCCAGCAAAATGCTAAGTGATGCAAAGTGGGAGTTGGGTAAGTGGCACCTTCCAGTTAACCTTTCAATGCCCATTTCTTCTTTGGGTCATCATTAATTGTTGCTCTATGGGCAGCCTGAGCCCTTGGCTGGACCTGGAGCCTGTGGTTCTTGAGCACTGCATGAAAGGAAGGGAAGGAAGGTGCAGATGGGGACAGAGGTGCCCTGGCAATGGTCACATCATGGAAGGGGTGGCAGCAGGACTCCAGTCTCCTCACATGGAGACCAGGAGTGCCCAGGCCTCTTGTGTGGTCAGTATTGTGCCGTACCTTGTGCTGCAGCAGCGAGAAGGGAGAGAGGAGAGGCTTCCTGGGAGGAAAGAGGGAGCTAAGTAGTCTGGCTGACGTGTAAGGAAAATGCCCATCAGCCCAGCCACAGTTTCTAAGACTCGCCTAAAAAATACTATGACTGAGAAATCTGTATGAGATCAGACAGCATTTCCATAATGCACAGATAGCAAAGCAAGGGAGGTTCATCCCAACCAGTTCAGGTGGGATCCACCATCTTCCTCTGCAGAAGCAAGAGTGAGGGGGAGTTTGCTCCACCTGTTTTCCTTAGCACCTGGGGTGATCAGTGCTGTGTGCTGGTGACACAACTGCACTAGCAGTTGGTTTCTTAAGGCACCAGCTCACTCAGCAGAATGAAGCAGAGAGCAGGGGATAAAAAAGTGAAAACATGAGGCTGCAGCATCAGCCAGCCCCCCTTTCCTTTGTTTCAGCTAAGAGATGGCCCTGCTCAGTGCCATCTGGTAAGATCATTGTCCCAATGGGCTCTTCCAGCAGGGCATGGACACACACATGTAACATACTCCTCCGGTCCTTTCCCTGGCTCTTCCTGCAGCCCAGTTGTCCCAAGTGTCTTACAGTAAAATGCCAAGTTAGCACCTGTGGCTGGGAGGTGTGAACCGCAGCAGCCAGAAGGAATCCAATGGATAGGTCCTCCTGGTCTGCCAGCTGCAAGGTTTTTGTGAAATGAGACTTTTGCTGAACATTCTTCTCATGGTGCCTGAAGGAGGTCCGTGCCCAGTCCCTCCTTTCTGGGTGCATGGGATGTCTATGCCTCCTCGCTGCCTCGCAGGTCTTGCAGCTCAGTCATGGCTTTGGCTGAGAGCTTCTTGCGGCGGAACGCGGCTGCGATCTCCTCAAAGGACTTTCCTTTCGTCTCCGGTACTTTGAAGTATGCAAACAGAAAGAAGACGAGGAGCAGACCCGCGAAGATCACAAACACATATGGTCCACACAGATCCTGCAGTGGGAAAGAGGGAACAGGGGAGACCACCATCAGCACCACAGGGATGGCTTCCCCTTCCTACCCCCGGTGACTGAGGTGCCCAGCCAGTCTAGGGGATGGAAATCTGGGAGGCACATTCACATCCTGCTGGGCTGCTTCGGGAGCCCAGCAGTGGGGTCATGTCAGTTGTTTATTTGTATGGTTTAAGGGATTTCTTACCGCTATGTACTGGAAACACATTCCCACAATGAAGTTGCAGGCCCAGTTGCAGAAGCCAGCGACAGCGATGGCGGCGGGGCGTGGGCCTTGGCTGAACAGTTCGGCTACAATAAACCAGGGAATGGGCCCGGGCCCCACTTCGAAGAAGATGACGAAGAGGAAGATCGCAACCATGCTGACATAGCTCATCCAGGCAAACTGGCTCTGCAAGAGGTTGGTGTTATAGTCCCAACACAACTCTCATTAATTATCACTAATTCCTTTACGTAGGATTCTTTTTCAGAAATTTCTTTCTATTCAGACAAAGGAGGACTGGACATGAATACACAAAGTTTTAAACTCTTGTGCCAGGTGCTGGCTGGGCATGTGGTGCCAGCATTGCTGCCTGGAGGAGTTCACAGCCATCAGCTCAGCTGTTACTTTGAGCCCTCTCCTTGCCTTCAGCTCAGCAAAATGAGGCAGAACGGCACCCTTTAATAACCAGGGTGTTCAGCAAAGGAGGCCACCCCTTATTTGCTTTTTCATCTTGACAAGCGCTTGCACCAGTGGTTTGGACTGACTTTGATGGGATCTTCTCTTGTTTTCAAACCAAGGAGAAAAAATGGAGAGAAATCCTTACCAGGAGCACAAGCCCAACTGTCATGGCCACAGCGCTGACTAACATGCCCATCAAACCAGCCAGGAACAGGGACCGCCTGCCTGCCTTCTCCACCAGAAGGACCTGTAGAAACACATGCAGCAGCTCAGTGTCCAGCACCACCACTCTCAGGATAAGGGCCATTAGCAGTAACCAACCCGTTACCACTGCCACACTGCTCTTTTGCTCTTTTAGCTCTAGTGATAGAGATTTGTGGGCTGGTTTCCAAGTGTCAGAAACTCTGCTGGTGGCTGCTGGGGAGCCAGACTGAGCAGTCACCCTGCCAAGGGCAAGGCAAAGGCACATACACTCAGAGCCCATGCATTTCCAAGCTCTCAGGACTTCCCACTGCTCCTACACATGAACTGCTGACTGTGGACTTTCTCTCCCTTTTCTTTTTTTCTTCCAGGAACTAAAAACTTACTAGGTCTGCATTAGTTTGAAGTCAGCCTTCAAAATGTAGCATGATTCAGGTCACATCACGGGCCATTGCACCTTGCCTGTCCTAGGGCAGGGATAGTTGTGTAGCAGCTGCAGTCAGGATTTTTCCTCCAATCACTGCCAGACTCCTTTTGCTTCCCGGGTAGTCACAAGGCTTACTTTGCTCCTTCTCAACTCCTCTTGGTGGATTCCAGTTATCTCACACAGCTTTTGACGGATACCTAAGTCTGTACCAGACACCTCACCCGGTGGGGAGCAGTAGGTCCCTCCAGAGGACAGTGCAGCTGGCCTGGCCTAGCCATGCAGCAGCCTCTGAGGCTGCCTGCTCTTTCCCCTCTGCTTGAAAGGACACCTCTGGCCAGCAGCTCTGTTGTTCCTGCCATTACAGCCATGATTTACACATCCCAGAGACCATCTCTTTTGCTGGAGGCAGTTCATGTGCTGACACGTGACGTTGTAGAGGATGAGTCTGTGCTCCCTTCTCCCCTTGCCAAGGTCCACCCGGCTGTCAGTGCTTCTGCCTTTTGATTGGGGTCTGTCATTTATTGACAAAAGCAGGTAATTTTTAAGTGCTCATGAACAAAAGAAGCAAAGAGCAAATGCCCAAGGCTGCAGGTAACACAGCGCTGGGGGTGGATCGAACTGCAGGACACCTTCCATGCTGAAGAAAGGCTTCTTCCAGCTGCGCACGTCTGTGCCTCATTTCGCAATACATATTGCATTTTCTCCTCACTACGGGGCCTGTGATGGACTTTAAAGCAGGCTCACTCCAAGACCTCCTATCTCACAGGTACTGGGTTGGAAGTGACCTTACGGATCATCCAATTTCAACCCCCTGTCATAGGCAGGGACACCTTCCGCAAGACCAGGTTGCTCCAATCCCTGTCCAACCTGGCCTTGGACAATTCAGGTATGGGGCAGCCACAGCCTCGCTGAGAAACCTGTGCCAGTGCCTCACCACATTCACTGACAAGAATTTCTTTCTAATATCTAATCAAAACCTGCTCTGTCAGTTTAAAATGATTCCTCCTTGTCCTAAATCTCTTGGAGCTGTGTATTTCTGCCTTGCAGCCAGTCCTGCATCATGTTGGTGAAAGTCCTTTATTCCTTAAATCTCTTGAGAGATGATAGGGAAATGCGCTTAGCATTTCCTGATCTTATATTAATGGCCACATTATAAAACTAATTGCCAGCTGATAGGAATTGTATTAATCCTCTCAGGAGAGAGACAAACAAAGGGAAGGTCTGTGGAAACAGAACCATCCTTTTATTGCTGCAGAGCCCTGCCGAGATAGGATGAGGATGGGTGCTGGATTACTTTTATTACTGTGGAATAGCCTTTGGATATCACTTGTGCAGGTGCTATGTACATACAGAAAACTGAAAGATAACAGGTGACAGCAGACTGTGAGCTGGTGACTTCCCCATCACAGCCCCCACCCCCTGCCTGCTCCCTGGGGGAATAGGACCTGCAGAATTGCAGTCCCAAGGGCAACTTTTATTTTGGAGGGAAATGCAGAGTTTTCAGAGCTTCCTTGAACACAATGATGCAGTTTCTACTCACAAGACATTTAGCAGTGCTGATCGATAGCAACATGCTCTATGTCAAGACTTGAATTTTCAAATGAAACTTGCCCAGAGAATGATTTTTCCCTGTAAGGTGTTCAGGGTCAGTCCTGCAACACTGCAAATCCTAGCTCCGGGATAAAATCATGTTTCAAAACCACATTGTAGCTTCTGTCCAGGGGAAAGAAATATTTACTTACAGAGATAACAGTGAAGACCGTGTTCACCACTCCAACACCGATGGTTGCATAAACTGGTTGGTCAACCCCAGCTCTCTCGAAAATGTTTGTAGAGTAGTAAAAGATCTATCAAAATACATCAAGATGAAGGATTAGGCAATAGGGCTGGTGAAACTTTTTGTTCTCATGAGGGAAGAGTTGTGTTTGCTTGGCTGAGATGTGGCGTAATTTAATTATGAATAATTTTTCAGCTTTTAATGGCTTGTTATAATAATTAAAGCTGAAAATTTCAAAGGAGCCTGAGGGAGTTAAAAATCCTGTTGAAATTCCCCTCTTGAGCTACTGCATTTGCACATTAAAATCTGTTTTCTTCTATGTGGTCCATGTTTAATCTTAAAATCCAGATCACCAGCACTGAGCACTGAAGACAAATATCTTAATATGACTAAGTTTTACAGAATTTTAAAATATTCTCATTGCAATGACTGCCATTTCTTCCTTCTCTCCAAAAATAAGATGATTCCTTTTGGCTGAAAGTTAAGGGCAGGAGGTAAATGGGTGGCTGACCCAGTGGCTGATGGATAGGTTGGGCATGGCCTGGAGCCAGCTGGGCTGGGCATCCCTGTGCGCTACTTAATGCTTCTGGATGTCAAATGATGATGTCTGGTATTCAGGGAGGTGATGCGAAAGTTGTTTAGCTAAAAATGGCTAGAAAATAGTGATTCTGCAGTGAGCATGATGTCATTAAAGAGAGCAAACTGCTGACAAACTCGGGTAGGTGGAGGGCCACGGGAGGGCTCAGCGTGGGCCTGCTGTGGCAGCTGGTTTTGTGCTGGACTCCCTCCCACCCTTCTTCCCTCCTGCCCTCCCACAGCCAGCTTGGCAGGGACCGAGGAGCCCACTGCGGCCATGGGAAAGCCTTCTTTCATCCCTGCAGCGCTTGGATGGAGCCAGAGCTGCCTTTTCATGCTCAACATGGATTTCTTGAAAGACAAGCATTTTGGGGAGACTCACCGCGTTGATTCCCGAGAACTGCTGGGATATTTGCACCATCAGCGCCACGATGACAGGCTGCCTGTACTTGGAAGAGGTAAAAAGCTGTCTTATGGAGACTTTCTTCTCACTAGCAGCCTCTTGCTTTTCCTTTTCCATCTCTTCAATCTCTCTCATCGGATCACAGTTTCCTCTAAGCCTTTTCAAATCTTAGGGAAATAAAAGATTGACATTTTATTTTCAGTGGTAGATAAGGTGTAAGTAAGAACAAGAATCTCTTTAGGCAAAACTTAAGGCAAAGCCAACCACATGGACAGCTGTGCCCTCTTGTTCTGAGGGTTCCTATGGCACATCCAAGGATCCAGGGTGCGTCTGCTTGGTCAGGGGCAGCAGCACATCAGCTTTGCAACAGCCCTGAGACATCACTCTCAAGCCACATCCCTCAGCAGTGCTGCTTAGTCCCATGCAAACATCTCCATAGTTTTTGATCCAGAGCTAGTTTGTACCTCAGCAGCTCAGAGCATGAGGTGGAGCAACCACAGTCACATGGGAGTCCTCAGCTGGGCTTTTCCTTCTGTGTTTAATACTATGTACAGTATAAAAACAACTCTAGACAAACCCAGAATATCTTTCTTACTTTTTTTAGCTTCCTCCACCTTCCCCAGTTTGATGTAAAGGTATCGGGGGCTCTCGGGGCACAGTAAGAGCAGGAAGAACTGCAGCAGGGCAGCCACGCCAGACAGACCGAGGAGCAGGGGCCACATCTCATCATTGCCCAGGAGAAAGTCTAGTCCAAGAACCTGGAATAATTGAGGCATATTTAAATGGATCATATTGCAGCCTAAGAAAAGAAAGCAATTGACCACTATGGCATTTTGAAATGACAAGCTGGAGGAAAACTAGAAGCAAATACCAACTCTTTTTCTGGATGTGTTTGTTTTCTGTACATTTATGTGCCCACCTATTGTGTAGCTGGGACTTGTGCCGTGGTGGGCAGTGCTGATGGAGACTTTGGGCTCCCTGCTTCCCTGAAGAAGCCATTTTTGAGAACCTGATTATCAGGGGTCCCGTGCTCAGGATCCAGCCTGATGCTGATGAGATGCTGAAAAAACTTCCTCAGGGAGAGGAGAGATTGTTTGCAGAAATATTTTTTATTTCTTGAGAAGTTGTCGTTGTTAAGAAACCTCTTACTCAAGGCAGGGGTTTAACCCCATTAGAGCAGATTGTTTTGCACACTCCTTCAGTTGTGGGGTAGAATAGTGAACAACACCCCATTATATCACTGTGTCTTCCTAATCTCTGAAACACCCTCTCTGGATGTGTGTGCTTTCCTTCTTACCTGGCTGAGGAGGATACCTGTGACGATAGCGAGCTGGTGCAGTGTCCCCAGCGCTCCTCGAAGGGCCGTGGGAGAGACCTCGCTGACATACATGGGCACGAGTCCGGAGGAGAGCCCTGCACCGAGCACACATGGGCGTCACCACTTCTAGACACAGCTCAGCAACCAGCAGAAACCACTTCCCAAATGGGAAAGGCGGATGGAGCCTGTGTGCTGCACCCCACACCCCACCAAGCCCCTTACGCCTGGCTGGGAACCGCCTGCACCTTGGAAAGGTGCTGGGCTGTCCCTGGATTCAGAGCCCAAAACTGGGAAGCCATTTTACTTGAATACACACATCATAGCACAGAGCAGGGATTGTCTGCTGGGAGAAGTTATCTATCACAGGTCAAAGAGCTTTCTTAAAACTTGCCTTGAAACCTCGGAGTGGAGTATTGTACTTGCATACCAGTAACAGTAATAAAGAGCTGTTATTTTTAAGCAAATTCTAATGGAATTCCCTATTATTTGCTGGCTATCATATCCTCTGTGTGCACAGTGCTTCTGTGCTCTCTGTCTAGGGAACCTGTTATCCAGCCTGCCTAATGATGTCCTCTTACAGCAGCTACTAGCAAAACCCAGCCTTGAGATACAGAGCAACCTGCTCCTTTCTAGGATATGTAAAATGAACATGTGGTAGAGCCAACCCAAATACTTCTGGGAAAGATCCTGGATCGAGAAGGGCAGACACAGGGAAAAGAGGGAAAGTCCCATCTTTGAAACCCCTTCTGAACTAAAAAAAAAGATTAAAAATTACAGAACACTCTGAACTGCAGCCCTGGAGCATGCTGCCAAGGAGCTGCTTTCAGTGGCTGACCCAGCGTGGACTCACCGCAGTACAGCCCCGTGACCGCTCTCCCGGAGATGATGAGGATGTGGGATGGCCCAAATTTCGCCAGCCCCATGAGGAGGTTCCCAGCAATGGAAAGGACGTTCACCACCAGCATGGCTTTCACCCTGCAAGGCAGCAGCAGCACAGCTCCTCTGGCACCTCGCTCAGCCAAAGCAGCCTTTGCAACACACAAGAGGAGCTATGAAGTGATTTAATCAGCACTACAGGGGAAAAACAATGATTGTAGGCACTGCAAAATATGGGGCCAGGGTGCAATTAGAGTAGTTAAAATGATATTATAAATTATACTATACATCCTGTGCAAATGCCATTCAGATGTCTTCTTCCTTTTGCCATGGAAAGTAAAGGGGGAATTCAGAAGTTAATCAAGGCTGCTCATCAGCTGCTGTCTGAAATGCTCAAATTGCATTAAAATGTCTGATTTGTAACTGAGGATTTTAATAGGCCCAAACTCTGTGATAGTTGAAACAGTGTTTTGGAAGTTGGAGGTTTTTTTTCCTTTTTTTCCTAAATTGGGGAAAATAACACAAATTGTATTTCTACAGGGAGGAAATGGTTCTATGGGAAAAATCAATCAGAAGGGTTTGGGCTGTGGCACAGAGTCACAGCACACATGAGCCACTCACCTCCCGAGCCGGTCGCCAATCCAGCCCACGGTGAAGGAGGAGACCATTCCGCCGATGGCAAACACGGACACGGACAGGGACCAGTACATGGTGAGGATGTGTGGGGAGGTAGTGAGATCCTCACTGATGTCAGTCAGGGGTGGGAGTGTGCCCTCTGTGCCAGCCTGGCGGAACGTGCCATCCTCCCCAGAGGCATTGGTGGCGTATCTGTCTGGGGGGACGATGCCCAGCACGCGCCCGTAGTGTGCTGCTATCACCTGTGACAGGCAAAGACGAAAAACGCCATCAGCTCAGATCTATAACCACCCTAACCCCTGTTTTGGATTTTTTTCTGTCTCAGGAAAAACTTTTCATTGCAGACTCTGCAGGGGTGAAATCTTGGGATCCCCCCCAGCTCCACAACACCCAGACCCTAGCGGGGAGGGGCCGCCAGAGCATTCCCCCTCCCAGGGCTGGGCTGAGCTTGGTGTCCAGATCTGGCACTGCATTTGGTGGGGGTGTGCAGTCCCTTGGCCTGGGCACAGGGACCGTGTTGCAGTGGGGACAGCTCCATTATGTGCAGAGCCCCACTCCTTTTCCTGGGGAAGTGCCAGTGGAGGGTCCTGGCTGTGTTCTCACCCCACTGCCTTGTCGTGGGGGCAGACACGCCTGTGGAAGAGGGAGAGACTGCCTGGGAAGGGACAGAGCCCTCCTGAGGGCTTCTGCAAGGCACAAACTGGCCCTGGCTGCCCTGAAGCTGTAGTTCCTTGGCCATGCACAGCTTGAGGGGCTCAACTTACCTTCTGGGGGGCGTTAATGACCCCCAGGCTGTAGCCGTACTGGAAGAAGCCCAACACCGCGGTGAAGACCGAGAGGACCAATGTTCCTGTGAGGTGCTGGGGCAGGAAGCAAAGAACAACCTCATCATACAGTCCTAGCAGTGCCCAACAGTGGGGGAGGGCTGCATCCCATCCCTGTCCCAAGGGACCCTGCTGCCCAACTGGCTGGGACACTGGCATCCAGGGATGCTGCTGCTGCAGCAGCATAGGTGGTTAGCTCTCCCCGAAGTAGAAGGAAAGCCCCTGGGGATAGGCAAGATCAGGCCCCCCAGGGCGGAGTGGTGCTGCCCCACAATGACAGTCCAGCTCTCCCTGCTGCACTGCCCATCCTGGCCCTGGAGCTCGCAGGAGCCAGAGCTCTGCCTGGCACAGCAGTGCAAGAAGCAGCAACAGTAGCAGTGTGTCATGCCCCATCCCCACCCCTGGAGCAGAACAGCTGGGAAAAAACCACCAAAATGGTGTTTTTCAGCAGCACTGTTTCAAGCATTTTTTCCTCCCATCACAGTTAAAGTTATTCAATGAGCCAGCAGAGCTCTTAAAAATAAAAAATAATCCCTTGGCCTTTTCCTCTTTGCCCCTGTGCACAGTTAATCAGCGGAGGGGATTTTTTTTGGTTGGTTTTGGTTTTGCAAGGGATTGCTCAGTGCTGCACTCCTGCAGAAATTCTAATCATTTCACTAGAAAGTCTAGTGCAAAACTACCGGCGAGCCATGATTACCTTCTCTGTCTGCATTTTCCTTTTCTCATCCACCCCGCAGCTCCTCCACCCTCCTCCTGGGGACAGTCACTGTCCTGGGCTGCAGAGCGAGGTAAGGGCTTGGACAGGGAAGGAAGGACAGCAGAGCTGGGATGGAGGCAGGAAAACGGGCTGGTGCTTGGAGAGATGGGACTATATCAACTCTGGAGTTAATGAGAAACCCAAGTCTTCCACGCATTATTTGGCCACCACTCAGCTCAATGCAGCCACCACCAATCCCCGTGTTTGGGACACACATAAAACAATGGGAGACCTGCAAAGACATAGAGTGGATCTGGAAAATTCAAATGATCCAGCGTGCAGGGCTGGCTTGGGGCTGTCCCTCAGCTGAACAGTTGGAAATGTGACATGCCAGGGGCTTGAGAACATGCTAGAGCCTGTTTCGAGATGCTCAACACCTTCCTCGGCTTCTGTGCTGGGTGTACATGTCACATCACAATCCTCTTGCTGAATCAGGGAGAAGAAACCTCTCCAGCACATGTAGCAAAGCAGCTAGAAAATGACTAAGTGTTTTATTTAAATAGCATTTAGCACCTGCTTTAAAATATATTCATGTGTATATATCACATCCAGAGCCACATATAAACACAGATGTATACAGGGCTCTGTGTGTCCATACACAGACACCTGCACACACAGAGCCCCCCAGCAGGCAGCTCTAATGCCAGTACACACCTATCAGAGCAGACAGCTGTGTGTGTATATGGACATTAAACATAGCAAAATTACCCCGAATACTACAATAAAAGAGGCTTTCATTAAAAATCCCACAGTGGTGGAACAGCGAGCCTTTCAGCACTACCAGCTGATGGCTGCAATGTCAAATATTGTGGATTCTGGGAAATACTGCCACTGCTGCCAAATACTAGTGATGCTGCCAAATATTTTTGCCTTGGCTCACTCGGTTTTCATGAACTTTGCACATGTGCACAAGCTGGTCTGAGCTGGTCTCGCTTTGGCTTGGGCTTTGCTGTCCTTGACATGGTCAGAGAGAGGAGCTGCAGGGCTGGGGGGACAGTGGCATCCTTAGCGGTAGCAGACCGTGCCAAAATCTGAGTCAGCCGGGAAGGTGATTAATGCTGATTAAAGTCATTATCTTCCAGATCAGCCCCTGATGGGTCCGGCAGCCAAGTTACAGCACTCGTTGGATAATGCTCTCAGTCAGCCAGGCTTCACATGAGCACAAAATGTACTTTCTACAGAGGAAGAGCAAGAGAAAAAACAACAAAGATGAGTGTAAGACCACTAATCTTTGCACTGGTCTCCAGTAAAGTAAAACTTTAACTGGAGGAGGAAAGTTCATTGCATTAAGCAGGCTTTGATTCCAGCCACAGCACCTGCATTCCCCTCTCGGGCTGGTGTAGCTGTGACAGGAAGGGCCCCAAGGCTGAGCTTTTTAGTTTTCCCCAATATTTGTCCTTCCTGCTGAGATCTGTGCCAATGGTGTTTGTTTGCTCGCTGTGTGTGGATACCCAGGCATTTACAAGCAGTTTCTTTGCATTGCAGTTAAATACCTTCACAATGGGACTGGCAGGATTTGACAATTACCAGGCTGCTCAAGCTTGAATCAGAAAACAAATGGGAGCCCTGACCCAAAACCCCAAACTGAAACCCTCAGGCTCTGTGAAATCCTTGCCAGGACAGATGTCCCCCTCCAGGATTCCCATGTACCCCTCGGGGATCCCCATCCTGTTGCAGGTGCCTGGCCATAAGAGGATGACACTTTCCCTCCCTACTCTTCCCATCCTATTGGAGCTGGAGGGATCAAAGGCCACCAACATCCCACGAGCAGGGTGGCCTTTCCATGCCCTCCCCACTGCTGCTTACAGCAGAACCTTCCTGTAATCTGGCTTCCTGGGGACGGGGTGTGAAGCAGCTGGAGCCATACTGGGGAGCCACTCACCTCCCCAGGAGCAGCCCTTCGACTTCCATGGAAACTTTGGATGCCAAAGGCAGGGAGCCCCACAGCCACACATATCCCTTGGCTAGGTATGGTGGCAAAAGGATGGAGTTATCCCAGGCTTCTCTCATCCCTCCCTGGCCCCTCTCACCCTCCCTGCCAGGCAAGATGCTGTGAGCCAATACCAGGTCTGCCTCACCTGTGTCTTTGAGCCCCTGACTGGTGCCAGCTGGGCTGCACACACTCCTCCACAGCCTGGCCCCAGGCAACCTAAGCACATTTGAACTCTCAGTAGCACTAACAGACTCCAGACCCTGTGTTTCTCTGAACGGGGGGCTGGGTGTGGATGTGCTGATTAGCAGAGGCCAGCTTGAGGCTGGTCCCGAAGCTCATGGATGGGAAAGGTTGGTGTGTAAATCTTCCTCTCACTGCAATCACTTCCCAAAGGGGCTGACTGTTAGCTTGAAAAACAGAAACACAATGTTCCTACAGGATAGAGAATCAGGCCTGGCTCTACCACGATGAATGACCAGCCCATCAAATCTCATGCTCATCTGACAGCCACTTGTGATCACAGTCCAGAGGGTGCAGAGAGTGGTACAGCACAGCCCAAAGCAACACTGACCCATTCCACGGCTGGTGAGCCTGGCCAGCCAGTGGTTAGGTGATTGGCAAACAACAGTGCCTCCATTATTGCTAATGCCTCATTTAAATAATAAAGTGCAAGAACTGTGCATAATGTTAGGCAGAATTGCGATGCTTACTGCCTGCTCGATGTTGTGTGTAGTGTAATTGGTGTTGTTGATAATCTTACACTGTGTGATAAAAGCAATGGGCTGAAGTTTATGGTGGGACTCTGCTTTTGAACAGCTGAACACATTTGTCACCTCAGTGGAAGGAATTCAAAGATTCCAGAGGGGCTGTGAGGCTATCCCCAGGTGCTGGGGTAATTTGCACACCCATTTTACTGCCTCTGGGTCATTCAGAGACAGCTTTGATGTTAAAAAAAAAAAAAAGCATGCCATAAACCAAAACAAAGAAAAAAGGTAGATCTGGTCTGCAAGACTCTGGCTCTCAAAGAGCAGGCTGATGTAGCGTATCAGTGGCTGGCACAAAACCAAAGTTACGTGTTCGTTTCTCCTCTCTAAGCACATCAGCTGGGGCAGGCAGCAGTGCTGGGGCTACATGTGAGACAGCAGCTCAGGCTGATAAAACACATTTAGGAGAGAGAATTTGGTGCATTTACAGCACTGCTGTAAAGATACCAGAGGTTAATGAGCCCCTTCCCACCCCCAACTCTGGGTGGTGCAGTGTGTCCCAGAATAGAAAAACTGGGAAGCAAACCCAGCAAACCTCTCCTGCTGCAGGTGCTGACCGCCTGGATGGAAGTGGCAGCACACGGATGCTGCAGGGCTGTGACAGGCATCCTGTGCCAGGAACTGCATCCTTATTGCTGAGGAAACCTCTGCGGGATCTCCTCAGAGCCGTGCCCAGGTGGGTGACTTACCCCAGACACAGGCAGGGTATGACATGGAGCTCCACCTTTGGGAACAGACAGGTTCAGTCTCTGCTGGCCCACACAATGCTCATGCTGGCCCCAATGACAGAGCATCAGATTGTTGCACGAGCAGGAAAGGACCTAAAGTGGGCTCACGTTGAGACAATGAACTGCAGCACAACTGCAACCATTTCCAGCAACCAGTCCAGCTCTGGGGTTGGGGCCAGGGTCACCTTGATCATCCCCATTCTGTCCCAAAATACGTAGTGTCAACCCCCAAACCATCTCACAACAAGAAAAAGGCCATTTGATAATAATTCTGAAACAGGTTTGAAAAGATTCAGTTCCCACACGTAGCTGCTACAGCCTTACCTCTGAGCATCCTTCACCTGGCAGTGGTACCCAGCATCTCCCCAGGGTGGTGGAGCTAACCAGGGCCCTTGCATGGCCTCATGCCAGCTCCCAGGGCTTTTCTTCCATTTACCATGACTCATCCCTGAAGTTACACAGTATTTCACAGCAACTCTGTAAATAAGTGAATCTGCAACAGGCTCAAGCGACCCCTGCATGCACAGACGTTATTGCTTTTTCCTCCTGCAGCACTGCACAGCTGAACAAATAGATTTCCTTTCCTGGGCAGAAAGTCCCAGAAACAGGGTTTTAAAATGAGCCCCAGGTTTTATTTCTTTAAACACTAGTAGTAAGTAGTTTCTGAGAGCACTGATCAACCATAAGCACATTTTACTTATAGCAAAAAACAAGCAAATCAAAGCTATTAACATTTGGAGGGGAAATGTCTTTATAATAACCATGAGTTGATTTTGTAGAAGAGCAGTTTTCAGGTGGGGAAGGTCCATCACAACATCCCTTGGCCACTGCTCACTGCTGGGCAGCATCACAAGGGACACGTCCCACCTCCCTGCACTCATCCTGTTCCAAAACCACCTTCCCAAGAGTCTCCAGACAAAGACCATCATGACTGGGAGCCCCTGAAATCCCCTTTACCTCCATGTCCTCCAACACCCCAGGTTTATTTACCCAAACATAAAAGGCATGGCTTAATGGTGAAGTTTTGTGTTTTATTGTGGTTGGCACCAGAAAAGCATTTGCTCTGTGTTATCTCCATACTCACATGCCATCGACAAGACTGTGGCAATATTGGCTTCTTGTGATTTTTGTTTCAAATGATTCTGAGATTTAAAAAAATACATTCACAAACCACCTGAGTCATTTAAACTCAATGACTTCCTTCTATTTCATCACTGTACCCAAAAACCTGTAATAAAAAAAATCATCCAAAGCTGTGCATTTGTCACCTGAAGTAGAACAAAAACACCCCAAACAGTTATCAGTTTGCAACACAATAAAAGCTCTGGGCTTTATTTAATTTGTATTTTAACCACAATGAAAATACAAAGAGCTGGTGGCAATCAGTGTTGGTGATGGGATTTGTATGGGGTTTGAATACCAGTATCGTGGTCCTGTGGCCATCCCTACACTCTGCAGGCTGCACCAGCCCAGTGGGAGGGTGTCTGGTGCTGGAAGAAGGCACCACAAAGCACATCCCACCTGTTTTTCCCTGGACTCCACATCCTGGGAGTCCCACTGCTGGCAATCCCTGCGGTACCAAACCCTGACACCCTGCCCACAGAACGCTTCAGGTGAGGGTGGCCTGGCCCATCCCATCCCTGCCACCCCACATCACCTCTTACCCTTGATAAAGATTCAAGTTTGACCAAGTCCTGTTGCTTTAATCATTTTTTAATAAAGCCATCGTTACTGAGTACACCAAGATTGCCAGTTAAGCTCTCTATATGTCGCTGGAGGTAACAGCGCTGTGATCGACAGCGGAACGGAAAAAAAAAAATGAAACCAAACCAAAAAACAAACCCCAACCGAAACGAGGTAGGTTAAAACCAGCAACACAGACCTTGTTATGCGACACCCCAACACCACAGGCGGCCATGCTTGCAGCTACTGAGAAAGAAAACCCCAGATACGCACCGAAAACGGAAATCAACTGAGCAGAGTTTATAAGGACACGATTCAACCTGAACTAAACACACACACACGGTTCGGCACAGATGTTGTCTTTCACTGTATGTTGGGTAATTCCTAGGGAGTGGAGGGGGTGGAAAACGAGTAGATTCAGACCCTTGGCCGAAGAAACCACACATATATATATTTTTTTAAGCTCTTTACAAGCCCAATCCAGCAACGTGGGGGACAGGCAGCTTGTTTCATGGTCCCCATCCCTGTGCTGGCTGCTTCCACACGCCAGTGCCCGGCTCCGGACTCAGGGGAAACGAGCGCCCACAACCTGCGCCGGCTTCGGCAGCACGGTCCGGTGCCCACGGCATCCCGGGAGCCGTCTGCGGCCACAAATCCCCCTCAGGGGCGAGCACGGAGCTCCTCCGACCGCTCCGCCGTCCTCTCCTCCTCTGATCCCCTGTCCCGGCGCCCGTGGCCAAGCCCCGGGGCCGGCGGGCACCTCTGGAGCAACAAGAAATGGCACCTCTGTCCCTAGCAAGACACACCATTATGTGAAGATCCATATAGAAATATGGATTGACAGACTTGACAAAAATGGTAGCTGATTTTTATTAGTCTAAGGCTAGTAGTTTAGCCATTTAAAATCCATTTCCCAAAAGAGGGGAAAAAAACCTATTATTTTTTCTCTTCTTTAAAAATCCGTTAAGCCGTTGCTGCCAAAAGCAACATGTAAATGTTGGTGAAGGCAAAAGATTTCTAAAATTACCCAGCTATATGGTTATGGCCTTCATCACAAAGATAAAAGGTACATTTATTGTGCTGTCTCTCACCAGATTTAATTGGTAACTTTACAACATACTATATATTTGATGCTAGCAGGCAGACAGAATTAAAAACAGACTTTTTGACACTGTTTCTTTCCCCGTTCTTACAAAGTAGGGGACAAAGAAAAAGTAAAACTAAAAAATAAAATAAAATATAATAAAATAAAATAAAGGAAAACTCATAACCCACTATAACACAGCGTAATCAGGAGACCTCGGGGGTTCCAAGCGTGAAAGTCCATCCCTGGCTGCAGTCCCTGCCCCGGGGCTGGCGGCGCCGGGGGAGCGTGGGGAGGGGGTTCCTCGGCGCCCTCCGCACCTGCCTCTACAGTGTTAGTCCACATGTTTAATGTCCTTTAAATTAGAAATAATGCCATGGTGGTGAGTGCCAAGTGCTCCTCTGTTACCAGTTCATCATGGAGTTTCTGTTGAGGGTCATGAAAAATACTTGGCTGCTTCCTCCGGATCTCACCGATGCAAAAAATACCTGTTTGGAAGGAAAAAACACTTATTAATACTCAGGGGATGGAGCTAACCCATGCCAGACTGGGATTAAATTGAGCCACTCATTAGTAAATGCAGTAATTAAACCTCTTTCTCCCTCACTACCAAAAGGAATTTGGAATGCCTTAAAAATACCAGGTTTATCACAATTTACTGCCACAGCATCATTTATTATAAAGTACTAACAAAAAACTGCTGTCAGTGGTCTGGATCTTGCTAAACATTCACCATTTGGGTCGATATCTGAAATGGCTTTTTTTGGAAAAGTTAGTCCTGGTATTTCAGCTATTCCTGAAAGTAAAGCCCAGAAAAACAACTTCCCTTCAACATGCTCAAAGCACAGAAACGTATCAGGACGCTGAATGAAGAACAGGGGATTTGGTGCTTCTAGCAGGATCCACCAGCATTTGATCCCAAGGGGAGACTTAAAAAATATGTAAATTATAATTTGCAAATATTGAAGCGAACAGTCTGAAGCCTCTGTCCTTATTAAAACCAAAAATTACTCAATCTTACCATTTTAACCAGTTCTCCAGAAAGAGAAACACCTGGGTTTAGTATTTCAAACCCATCAGTGATCAGCTGGTTCCAGTATTTTGTTTCGTGGTCCCCAATATAGGATTAGAAAGATCAAGGTGTTTTTTTTCCAGCTTTTTTAGAATTAGATTACACTTAAATTAAACTTAAATTCAGCTTCTTGGGCAGCTTCCCATGACATACTCAACTACAAAGTTAGGATACATTTTCCCGCAGAGCTTCAGCCTAACTCCATGCCCCAGGTAGGGCAGTGCTCAGCTAATAAGCAGCTCTTCACTAAAGGGATCATGGCCTCAAAGCTCATTTACTGCACATTATTAAACCCTGCTCTGGGGACACAGCAACCAGTTTCTTCACTGGTGATCGTGTCATGCTGAAAGATCTCCCTCCTGCTTGGTCCTGACTTATCTTAGTGAAACCTTGTGAGAGGAGGGAACACCACCAGCAGAAACAGACCTCGGCATTTAACCATCTCTTCATGCAAATATGCCTTTTCCTCCAGTAATTTCTCCTCATTTCCTGCCCTCCTTGCAACACCTGTGGCAGGGGTCACCTACATGACAGCCATGCAACTCTGGTGACCCTCCAGAGCAGTATTTATCACTGCTGTCCACAGAAATAGGCAAGGCTGTAGAAGAAAATAATTTAAGATGCATCAAAATGCATCTAAAGATGCATCAAAATGTTTCTGCACCAGAACTCAAATCAGGGTCACTTACCCTTGCTGCTACTCAACTTCTAGAGTTCACTTGGAAGCCTCAATTTAATGTTCAAATGAAAGAATTGGGAGAAAGTCAAGCCAAGCCAATGCAGATCTCAGCTAGACATGGAAGAGATCTTGCAGGCTGAGGTCTCCCTCCACTGGAGAAAATTAACTGGGAATGAGCTTATGGGCACTTCTTATTAAACAGGACCTTCAGATTAATTATTAACCTCAAGACAAACCAGACATAAGGTCTAAAAGCTCCTTGTAGCTGGCAGCACAGATACAAGCTTTGAAGTGGACTTACCTTATCATTTCTTTCACATAGAAACTTTAACCTTTGAGCTCGCTTGTGCATAAATACTCCATCCAAATGTCCTGTCTCCACTGACCGGATTTCAATAGCTTTCTCTCCCCAGCCCATTATTTGATTGGAATGAATGTAGGCTGTCAAAAGGAAGCGTTTGGCAGGTGTTACAACTTGTGTTGAGTTAAATATTATGCAATGGGCAGAAAAGCTCTCATCAGCTGTTACTCAAAGCCTAAGCAGATCAGTGGAAGAGCTCTGACGGCCCCGCGTGTGCCTGCAGGGACAGCAGCCTTTTCAGAGCACTTTTCATCCAGAAATTGCTCAGCAATTTAAACAGAAGCAGCATCACTTCTTCTGATTTCAGAAGGTCAGGAGCTGAGCAGTGTTTTGCCTCCATGGGTTGTGGAGCTGAGCAACAGCAGAGCCAGAAGAGCAATGCAAGGGCTCCCAGCTCCACACCCAGCCCCCCTCCACTCAACACAGTATCCCACCAGTGCAACAGCTTGCATTATCTTACATTTATCTTATACTTATCTCATATTCAGAAAGTTCAAATCTGCAAGAAATCACTTGCTTTTATTATGGAGGACCAAAGTGCAGAAATATAGCAATTGCATCTCAGAGCTGGCTGAGGGAAACACCCTTTGATAAAAGCCCAAATGACTCCATCTCAGCATTCTCGATTCCTCATCTTACTTGTGGCTTGTATTTCAAGCAGAAGAGGAAGGGTTGACCTACCCACGGAAGTAGGCATTTCTCCCCACTGGAGCACCACGTCTTTAGTTATCCGCCCGTAGGTGTTCACATAGACACCCTCGTCCTCATAGCACACCAGCATCTCCATCCCGTCCGTCTTGGGCAGGATGACAATGGCGTGAGGAGTAATATTGCCCTGAATCTGCAGGTGAGACAGATCTTGAGAGTCAGAATTACTCTGAATGGAGAAAGGGGGAGGGGGAAGGGAGCAGAGCCTAGTGGGGAATAAAGCCCAAACCAACTAGAGAACAAAGCCCTCCCTCCATTCCCCACACAGGCACTGGCTTTCAGAGATAAGCCTGAAGGGGAATAATCTGTCATGTTTACCCTACCATCAAAGCTGTCTGACACAGCAAGGATAAACAGGTTCAGCAGTTACAGACAGATCACAACTTACACGCCCCCAAGACTGATGGCTGACACTTGGCTGGAACACAAGTAAGCAACTGAGCCCATGAATCCATCACCAGTTCAAATCAAGGTAAATAAACTCAGAATTTTACAGCCAGTCCTAGGGAGGAAATACTCTATTTTTTAGCAATCATCCTCTAGCTCCAAGGGCAGCTACACTGACTTTCCACCCATCTCCACCTTTCCATAGCTAAGACAACGCAAAACCATCCCACACTGCCCCAGTATTTCTCCCTTTGCTCTTGCCAGTTCTCACAAAGGAGACCGCTGCTTGGATCAGATTCAACAATTCCTGGATTTGTTTAATGACACTGTTTCCCCTAGACCAGATTATCCTGGGCCAACAGCATGGATGGAGTTTAAATGACCCAAGAAGAAAATCCTACACAGGATACACTGCTCCATGCAGTAATGCAGTGTAAAGATTCTCCTTTCTGTGGGACATGGCAACCTTAAACTTTACTGCTCCTGCACGAGGACAGAAACAGCCTGTGCAAATGATGAACATGAAATATGTGACAGCTCCAAGTCCTCTCTAAGTGAGCACAGCACTAGGGAATGTCACACCCATCACTGGTCCCGCCTTCTGAGCCCCTGGGAGCCTGTCCAAACCTCGCTGGTGCCCCATGTTCTTCAGGCAGCAGCACTGCCTCTGTACTCACGTGAGATGGTATATAGATATCATAGGAGTTCCCAGAATCTACATCAATCACATGGAAACCAGTGTGGGATCCAAAGATAACCTTCAACCTCTGACCCTCTTCTACAGTGAGATCCACGAGCAGCGGCTTGTGCTGGAGATCTGCAAAAGACTTTTATAATCCCTTCCATGAGCATCACAGAAAACCAACAAATCCCCGTTGCAGCAGCCTGATATGGTTTTGAAATCATATTTGTTTGACTGTGTTTCCTACTAAATATGTGGTTATTTATACTCCTGCCTCTCTGTTCCCCTGTCAGATGCCTCAGAGGGTATTCAGCCATCCCAGCAGATCAGTGCCCACCCTTGCCAAGCACAGCTCTCTCTCGCAGGAGCCCGAGGCCAACACAAGGATTTGGTCTCTAAAGGAAGGCAACAGCTCAATTTTACACGAGTGTGTGTTCAGTCTCTCTCTGCAGAGATCCGTGACCACCCACCTCCTCTCTTGGCAGGGATCACCGCTCTGGTTTGGGCAGCTGAAATGAGTCAGGTTAGCAAAGACCTGCTTTTCCCTGCTCCATCTAACCTGCTGCATCAAGGCTGGGACAATCCCCGGCCATGGATCAGCATCCCCATGGCCTAGGTGCTCAGCAGGACAGTGCAACACCCGTGGGGAGAGGAAAGGACTCCTGGCACTCTGTGCAAGGACCACTCTGATTCCTCACAGGGACAATCAGTGAGTGGCATTTCCCTCTCTCCCAACAGATCCCTGCCTACAAGACAAGGCAAGGATGTTCATCCCCCCAGGCTGCAGGAGCAGCACCAGGAGCACCAACCAACACCCTCAGAGCCCGTGGAAGTTGGATCCCAGACCATTTTGATGCTGCTGAGCTCTCCATGTCACTGAGCCCAGTTATTCTGGCTTTCGTTCAGAAAATGCAAATGTGACCTCATACTGACCAAGTCCATTTGTGTTGGAAAGATGTAAAATGAGATTACTCAGCATGAACATCTCCACAAGGCATTGCCCCTTGTGACTCGTCTCTGCACAGAGCTTGGGATGAAAAGTGCTCTAAAGGACTAAGTACAAAATACCCACTACTGGCAGGTTGGAGAGGAGGAATGTCTCCCTGGGGAAACCGAGGTAGGTGAAAAGGGAGAAAAAAACAAAGAGAAAGAGAGAAAGAGAGAAAGAGAGGGTCACTCTCCCAAACTTTCTGTCTTGAAACAGAATCCACATTGCAGAAGGGGAGAGGACCTTGCAAAATGAAAACAGAAAATCACGCCAGCCTATTTTTGTAGTGTATGTTAAAAATTAGTCAGAGGGAAAAAAAAACCCAAACACAAAAACCCCACAAAAAACACCCAACCAAAATCCCCAACTCAATTTTACTCATATGCATTTGATCAGCTTTCGGCAAATTTCTCAAGTAAAGCCTGCTAGCATAAACTAATAATAACACTTCATTGTTGGCCATAAGCAGAACATATCCAATCTCTTCAGCCAGCAAGGATCCCATCTCCCATGCCTGCCAGGCATCCTGAGGAGCTCAGCTACATAAGCAAGATACTTTCCTGCTCTGCAGAGTACAGAAATCTCATGTATTTACAATTACAGAGTGTAAAAGACAAACATACCTTAAATGCCATAAACTTGTGATATGGTTTAGGAGCCCAAGCGTAGATCTCTACAGCGTTCTTTAAGGCAATCACCAAGAACTTGATTCTTTCATATTTCACTAAAATAAAAATAAACCCAATTTTAAAAACATTCACTCTCTTTCCAACACATCTCCAGGAACAGCTTCTCAGGCCATCCCTCTGTTGATTCTCATTACATAGAGTCCACCTAATGCATAAAGATGAATTCCAAATTTACTTGTGGCTATGGTGTACCCATACTTTTAATATCAAATTGTCAGGTCAGACCTAAGACTAGAGAACAAAACCACATCTCTTCAGACATTTATTTCCACTCACCGACTTTGTAGTGGATGCATCCCTCCAGGTCCCCAACTGTGATCCAGCCCTGCTTCTTCTCCACCTCAGGGTCATTGTGTAAAATCCTGTTTCTCAGCCAGGACAGGTAGTACACACGCAGCTTGTTCTTCTTTCCTGTTGGCAAAGAAAATGTCCCTGTCAGAGCAGAGCACGTTTGCATGGGCCATCTTGAGGTTTCAGTGCTTATTTTCAATCACAAGATTATAGAATTCAAGTCCATTCCATGATAAAAGTGATATAAATAGTAATGGAAAATACTAATTTAGTTGTGTTAGGTTTTTCCTTGGGAAGAAATATATGGAAAGCAAAGCCCAGCCCTCCTTCTCGCAGGCTGCAGGCAGACACTGGAAAAGCCAGGCTTTTGCTTCCCACAGGCTGGAAATACTCCTTTTCCTATAAATCAGTGTTCACAGAGGGACAGTGGGGCTCAGTGGGGCAGTGACCCCAACCCTCCTACAGCTCAAAGCTTATCCAACCACTCAGTTACCTGGTTTCTTCCCTTTCCTCTCCTTCATACAACATTAATTCCACCCTGGAGATGAGACAGGAGCTCCTTGACCTGCAACAGGCACTGCTGTTTGCCAGCAAGCCTGGTGCTGGGCTCTGCAATGCTGAGGGGCTGCCAAATTTCTGCACGGCTGCCTGCTCTTGGATGGCTGTGACATGGCTGCAAAATCCCTGTGGCTGCAGAGCCCCCGCTACAAGGACAGGACACAGCTCACACCAAGCCTGGTGGGATGGGACCCAAACGATAAACCCTGTCTGCTCACAGGTTTCCACAAGTCCCCGGGACTCATTCTCAGCATCATCTTGGGGTTTGGTGCTCCCCCCACTCATTTTCCAGCTGTACTAAACCCCTTATCCCTACAGCTGTATCCCAAAACCACAGGGGAGCTGCAGACCAAGGTAAATGATGGAGCAGTGAGTTTGGAGCTCTGTCTGAGTGGAGGGAGCAGGAATTTGCAGGTGAATGCAGAGCAAGGCCAGGGGGTGTTAACAATGCCAAAGTAAACAGAAGGATGATATCAAGCAATTACCTAATGAGCACTTATCTTGCTGCCCTCTGTGAGCTTTGTGGGACAGATATCAGCAGGAAAAGGCTCTGTCACCCATGTGCTCCTCAGGGCTGCTCTGCAAGAGGATGCTGGATGCTCTCCTGGGAGGCTGAACTACAGAGGTTTTGCTTTTTTTGCCAGAAACCACCCCATGAGCCTGACATGAGCACTCTGGAGTTCCCAGCTAAACATGGGGACAGTGAAAAGCCTGTGGCCCTCACAACACTTGGGACAGCCCGAGCACAGCTGTGGTCTGAACTGGAAATCTGAAGCCATGGATGATGGCTCCCTCAGCCAGAGCCAAACAGATCCAAAAGAAGAGCTCTCTGCCCCTCAAGCTGTGACTGCCTGCCTTGCCTGTATCCTGCGCCTCCCCTTCCCTGCTAAAGGAGGCTGGAGATGAAGTGCAGTCAGCAAGTGAAGGCAGCAAACTCTCTTGAAGGCAGATTTAACTCATTTGATTCCAGAATAAACCACCTCCATCTCCCCTGGGAGATCCCCTCTGACACCAGTGAGCAGGTTTTGTCTGAGCAGGTTTTGTCAGGGCTTGTGGCTAAGCAGGTGAATGAGGGGGTGAAAACAGGAGAGGAGCACCTGATATTGTCACGAGGACGTTGAGGCCCTCGAGGACGTCCATCTGCTGGAATCGCCGCCTGTTGATGAGGTTGTAGACCTTGCCTTGCCCACTTCGATCCAGCAGCATCAGGCCGTTCTCTGTGCCCACCAGCAGATTCACACCTGGAGAGGAGAGGGCCATGGGCACCAGGAGCCACGGCTGCTCCCAAGGACAACGTCTCGAGCTTGTCTCTGCTGCCACCAAAAGTGTGGCCAACCCAGCTAAGGCTGGGACCTTCCCATGGACAAGAAGGGTCACTCCTAGAGCGCAGGGGGACGTGAGCCTTGGGGGATGGAGAAGGGGCCAAGCGGAGGCAGGGGCTCAGTGCTGCGCTGACACATTCCCGTCCCAGCACCACGGGCTCTGAGCCTTGGGGGATGGAGAAGGGGCCAAGCGGAGGCAGGGGCTCAGTGCTGCGCTGACACATTCCCGTCCCAGCACCACGGGCTCTGAGCCTTGGGGGATGGAGAAGGGGCCAAGCGGAGGCAGGGGCTCAGTGCTGCGCTGACACATTCCCGTCCCAGCACCACGGGCTCCCGGGAGTCCGGGCCAGGCGTGGCCAGGGCTTACCCCACAAAGCAGCACAGAGAATCTCCGAGTTGAAGCGCTTCTTGTACTTCCGGATCTCCGGGGTGTCGCTGTGGGGACGGATGTTGGTGGGGTTCACGTTCACCACCGAGATCTTGCGCGCCTCATTCAGCTTGGCCTGCTCCTGCCTGAGCAGCTCGCTGGTGAACAGGGCTGGCAAGGAAACACAAGAGGACAGGGAGGGGTGATGGGTTAACTGTTCTGTCACCTCTTTTTTTGGGACAGAATGACAATACTTGGGTTATTTCTCGATGTGGGAGTCATCACTGTGTTACATTAGTTTGCCCAAGCAGACGGGAGGGTGGATTTCTGCTGCTCCCTGTTTCCTCCCAGACCTTTCTGGTGGCATTTTGCTGGTGGGGGAGAAGAAGATGGATTGCAGCTGGAGAGGGCAAGGATACAGACAAGAGCTATGTTTGGACAAGAGTGAGTGAAATGTAAGAGAGGTTCACTGGGGTTATTCAGGCTCCCCAACCTGCTTTTCCACAAAGCCCTCCCATCTTGAACTGGCCACATTGCCTCCTACCAGTAGTAGATGACTCTTCATCCTCATCCTCATCTTCATCAGTAGGCGAGGTCTGATACACTCTGGTGTCCACAAAGGGGGTGAAAGAGGCTTTGGTGCTACTTCCCATACCATACTGGAAAATAAACAGCAAAGAGAGAGCTCAGAGCACAGAAATAACAGTAATTTTGTGCATCTGTGTACATGTAAGACTTTCTAATTAGCAAACAGTGCCTGCCTCTGCAGTGCTCTTTTTGAGCCCTCTATGAACATCTGCTCCTCCTCCCCATAACTAATCAGAAACAAACATTAAATTGGATTTCTGAGTGAGCAACAGAAAATGGGAGGAGCAGGGCCTGGCTCTGCTCTCTCCTTGCAGGCAGAAGCACAGGCATGAGGACAGTCAGCAGAGAAGCCACAGGGCCAGAGGCAAAAGCCAATGCAGGTAAAAACCAATTGAGAATCACAGAATCATTTAGAATGGAGCAGACCTTTAAGATCACCAATCCACCTGTCTACTTGTCTGCATGTCACACACACACGCCTTAAACCCTCTCTGGGACGTCAGGCAGGTGAGGGTTTGCTTTTCCCACTGTCCCATTGCAGCTGGGGCTGGCGGGGTGGTGCTAGGAGCCCCTGTGAAGCCCTGGCCCGGGGCAGTTGGCACAGTTTTAAATTGTCCCCAGCATTTCACGTGGGACTGCAGACAGGGGCATTTCTAAGTTAACAAAACTTAACCCAAGGGTTTCGCAGGGAATGTCAGAGCCAATACTTTGCTGAGGGAATCCGGGGATGAACAAACTGCAGTGTCACATTGCTTTCTTTTTAAAACCATTGCTTTAAGGCAGAAAATGAGGCTAAGACCTCCTTCCAAGCAAAAGGAAATCCTTGCCTTTGGAGTCAAAGTGACGTGAATTCCCACCTTCTTTGAGCAGCTTATCCTTCCCGCTCCAGCATTTACCCAGGACGTGCTTTATGGATGAGCTCAGTTTAGAGCTGCAACAGCAGCAAAACCCAGCTCACTCTGCAGCACCACTACAGCTCATGTTTTTCTTCTCTGGGACATTGTCCTTTTTCTGAAATAAATCTTCCTCAGCTTTCACCCAGTCACCAAGCCCAGGCTGCTCCCCATGCCCACTGCCACAGACCCCGTGTGACAGCTGCCATGGGGACAAGTCCCCCGTGCCACGGGGAGATGTGCCATGGGGAACACCACCACCCTGCACATCCCCACTGAAACCAGGCTGGTCCTGTGCCTCTCCTCCAGTGGGCTGCAAAAGGATTCAGGGGCAGAAATAAACAGGTGTAGGAGCAGCTTTGTGGCTCGTGACTTTTCCAAGTGTTTTGGGGCTGGCATCCATGGGCAAGCCAGCATCCATTCCAAAATCAGGCTGCACATCCTGCTTCCCTCCCAAGCCTATTCCCTGACAGCCTGGCTGTTTCCATAGAAACTGGATGGATTTCTAAACAGAACACAGCAACTGAGGCCCACAGAAGGAGTTAACAGCCTGCGGCAGGGAAGGCTGGGGGCACAGATAGCACTACTTTGTGCTTCTCTCCTAGCCAAGAAATACACAGATTTTTTCCCTGTGCTGGATGTCTTTTCCATACAACAATAGCAATTTAAGGAAGATTTCAGTATTTGCAGGGATTTTCAGCTGAGAGCCAGGTGCTTTCCAGCAAATGAATTATGAAGAAACCCCTCATCCCAATGCACCGAGCATTTTTCCTTGCTCACATTCAGTTTTTCTCCTCAGAAGCTGACATTTTAATGGCTTCCAAGCCTGATATTTAAATATTAAGACTTCATCTTCTTCCAGGTCCTGTTCAACAGCCTCTAAACCTGTGTGGTGGCTTACAAAGAGCATCAAGCTGCAGGCTGAGGTCATGCTCGCATGAGTCACCTGGAAGCCCGTGAACAAAATCCGCAAGTTTCCACTCACACCCACGCCCTGCTCAGTCAACTCTAAAAATACAGTCTTAGAAATGGAAAAGATCTTTTTGGTTGATATTCTATAAATGAATATATCTAAACCCAATCCCAGGCTGTGTTTCAGCAGCCCCAGGATGACCGTGGAAGGTGTTACTTTCAGGATTGACTCCCTCATTGCTGCTTTTAATGCCAACGAGGAAATGGATAAAAACTTAAGGTCAAGTCAGGCACCATCTGTTCTTACGTTTTATCAATGCCCAATTCCAAGAAATTTTTATTTTTATACTGCTAGTAAAAGTACACCATAAAGTAAGAACATCATTTCTATGAAAGAACATAGGATGGCAGAACTTTTTAAGTACAATCCACAAAACAAAACAAAAACATTAAATACAATAGCTTAATTAGCACCAAATGGGTTGATTTCTCATGGGAAAAGAGAACTGTGTCTGGTTCCCACAGCTAGGGATGGTGAACAGGACACATCAATTCCCTTGGTTTATTTGTCACACCATGTACTTTCTAAGACTTTTTACACTTTATACAATTTTGATGTTCAATTGTGTCCCTGTAAAACACCTACCAGAGAGAAACCTTTGCCTTGACAGAAAACACACAATTTTAGACGTGTGCAGGTTTTTTTCTACTCTGAAGAACTATCTGGAATTTTGTTGGCTTTGGTTTTTGGTAACCCTTTCAGTCATGATAATTATCAGAGGTCAGAGGTTGCACAGATGGAAGCTGGGCCCAGTTGAAGCTAACGGCATCACTGGGTCTCAGCACTTCCTTTTATATCCAAGTGTCAAACAAAAATGGGGCTTTCTCATCAGTTGACAGCACTCGTGTCACACCACCAGAACTCCAAGCTGGTGGGCTTGAAAGACCTAATAAATCTTTCTCCCATCAGCCACAGACCCCTGTAGCAGTAACCCATCCGATTCCCTCGTATTTCCACTACACTCACCCACGTGGACCAGAAACGGAGAGAGGGAAGAGCCAAGAAAGCCAGGGAGGAAAGCAGGAGAGCCCCATCACAGGGCAGAGATGTTAATACTTGATTTAAAAGCGATGCAAAGGAGAAAGAGGAGCCCCCCACCACCTACTTCAGGCACCGAGTCCATGTCCTGCGCATGCGTGGAGACTCGCCCCAGGGCCTCGGTCGGCGTGCCCGCCGGCGAGTGGCTTTGCTGCACCAGGTCAGGCAGATTGATGTGACCTGCAAAGCCATTGCTGGCTGCGTGGCCAGAACGCTTTTTTTCACCAGAGGTCTGCAGAGACACAAG
>VXAD01002609.1:2352146-2488820 GCA_013399195.1 Dicrurus megarhynchus | reverse complement strand
AGGGAGGGAAGAGAAAAAGAAGAGAAAAAAACCAAACAAAACTAAGTTGTCAGCAGTCCCCCGGTTCCCAGAGCAAGCGCAGGAGAAGGACCCTCTCTGTTCCATCCCCATGCAGTCTGGCAAGCAGCAAACCAACCCCCCGCTCCAGGAGAATTAAAGACAGGATTAATGACAAAGTCAATACAGAGCAATTAGCCACGAAACAGCGAGAGAAGCCTGATCACTGTTGTATGGAGACAAGGAACGTAGGGCAGATTCTGCGCTTGCCCCCGTGGGTGCAAACCCCATGGCCAGCTCTCCTCCCACATGGCCACTGGCCGCTGGCGACAGCAGAATCTGAGCCCTCCATCAGCGTTAGCCTGGACAGCTTTGCACAGCTATGACAAAGAGTAGCCTGACTGCAAGTGCCAGCACAGCCCTGTCCCATGTTTCTGTGACCCAAACCAGCAGTGAACAGCAGCAGCGGCGCAGGAGTGGCAGAACCACCGGCAGCTCGCCCTGCACACGAGACTCCTTGGGTTTCCCCGGGGCTCCCCTTCCTCTCCATCCCCTCCCTGTGCAAGGCAGGTACTGGGAAGTTTCTCCCTTCCTCATCTATTTTGCCATTTTGATGAACTTCACCTACCTGGAGCACATCAGTGAGATTGTAACAGAGATTTACCCATTTACTGGGATTAGTGGGAATTCTAACTGGGCTCACCAAGTCCCTGACTAGTCCTGATGACATTTATCTTTTGATTGCTCATTACCATCACCTTCAACCACACTTTGCCATCCCACCAAAGAGTGAAAAGCCCTTTGCCCAAAGCCCACTGACCTCAGTGAGACCATCCTCTGATGGCTATGAAGGTGAGGAGGGGAAAAACAGTAAACACCCAGCACAAGGCTACAGTTTGGATTTTTTATCATGCTTTCTCCTCCCAGTGGGGTTTTCCAGCTGCTTGTCTTGCCCATGGCTTTTGAACCCTTCTGCATCCCATTTCTCATACAGCCTCACTGGCACAGCAGGGCTTTTACTGTTGTGATGCTGAACACAGGCTCATTTCAGAAACAGCTGCCAGTTACACAGGGCCTTGTTCTCCCACTCACCCACATCACCCTCCCTGATTCTGGGAGGTGCAGAGCCATGGGGACCCCTGCTCTGAACAGCTCCAGCCCAGCGAGGGAGGAGGTGGACTGTACTACTACCCCCTCCAAAACTGATGGAGAAAGGCAGAAAACATGCCGTGACTTCTTTTGCTAACTCCTTCCTCTCTTTCAAAGTTGCATTCATCTTTTTCCTTCATATGTGAATATTTTAGATAAATGGAATTAAGAACTAAAATGCTGCTCAAGTCTCATTTGCATTTGACCCAAACATCTCTCCTTTATGATTGCTGACTCCAAGCTCCCCTCCCTCCTTCTCCTCTCCCATCCACCTCCCTTATGTGCTGGTGGGAGAGTGACTCCCCTGTTCCCTAACCACCAAGGCCTCCTACCCTCTCACCAGGAGTCCAGCTGTCCATCTGCACTTCCAGCAGCATCACCAGAACATTCCAGCTACTGGGAAACCGAGAAACACTGAGGGAGATCTTCCACAGCCACTGAAGGTGCCTCCTCTGCAGTACCATCCCTCAGCATTGCTCCCACCACAGCTTCACCTCTAAAGCCCTGCAGCTGGGGACGAGGGCTCACATCCATCTGGGATGCCCAATGCCTCCCACAGCGGGCTCTGAGCAGGACCAGCCTCTGCTACAAGCCCCCAGATGCTCTACAAACACTGCACAGCTCTAACAGTCACACGGTGGCAAAGGTTGGGAAGAGGAGGGGAAACTCGGCAAGTTCCAAGTGAATTAACTAAATGCTGTAAATTGAAGTTAACTCCTGCTGCCTGGAGCAATGGTCGGGTTACAGCAGAGCCATTTGCAGGAGCCTCCTCCCCGCCGTGCCCTGGCACTGCCATTCACTGCTGTTTGTAGTTCTGAGAAACATTTGCACTTGTCACATTTGCTCCGAGTGTAAATTGCATTAACGAGAGCGCTAACGAGCACAATTTACTCCGTCATTTTGTGTTCCGGACACACAGCACTGTTAGTTTTTGTGCTTACATGGGCAAAACCTCCTGAAGATGCTCCATGGAAGTGTTTGTTTTACAACTTACCTCCCTCACCATTAAAGTCCCTTCCCTTGAAATATTGCTAAACGTATCTGCGTGGGAGGTCTCTAGCCCGTGGGTTGTCACCATTCCCAGGTTGTACGGCTCATTGCTTCCAGGAATTCCTGTTGGTCTGGGGACAGAATGGAAAAGCATTAATGATGAGTATTTCCTCTGTTAAACTAGATGAAAAATCCTCTAGTTCAGTATTATTTCAATAAGGGTAAGGCTCTGTATCTCCCAGGAAAAAGAGTTAGAAAAATACATCCACTAAGATGTATGGGGAAGTGATTGATGCTGCCAGAAATACAGGACCAGGGTCAGGTTGATAAACTACAGACACAGCACAAAGACCAAAGAGAGGGCCCGTTCTCTTTCTTATCCCAAGGTGTCCTGAGAGGAGTATTGATGAACAGGTAACAAGGAGTGGCACTCCTGCTCTACTTTATGTCATTTTTTTCTACTTAAAAAAGCTACAGAAACCGAAAATTTAGTCCCTTTATTCCCTGTTATTAACAATTCCCCATCTCAGCTCCTGAAAAGGGAACATCAGAGCACCTGATAGCAAATAACAAGGGAGGGGTGGGGTTTGGAGAAGGTGTGGGCAGGAGGACAAGTTGTGTCCTGTAGCTTTCTGCTGTTTTCCAGGTGAAAATGTAGCCCTAACCCACGGTTTCACCTTGAAATTTCCGTGCTCCTATCTCAAGAAGGAGGATGGAATTTATTAAATTTTAGGACTGCCTGAGATTGGATGTCACAGGTGCTGAGCAGCCCGCATTACTTTACTATTACATTCTTGGCAGCCTGGCTGCTTAAATATAACTCGAACAAATCCACAAGGAAATGACAAGCACCCCTGGATGATCAGACCTGTTAGTTTGCATTTAAAAGCCACACAGACCACTTGCTTCCATCAGCGTGAGGCAATGCACTCTTTAACTCCTGTGCACACCAACAAGCCCGGAGGCTTGTGAGGGAGCCTGGTCGGTGAAAAGCCAAAACAAGCCTGCACTAATCATGGGGTTACTGCTCCAAGGTGAGATCTGAGCCCTGGGGACCCTGAGGTGGGACTGGCTCCTTGCCTGCATTGTATCAAACCTACAACTGGACAAGCATCACAAAGGCACTCCAGACAACAGCGTGCCATATTCCTACGGCAGCTTTCATGTGAGGAGCTCGCACCTCCCTACCATTAGCCTTTCACCAAAGGATGAGAAAATAGCACAGTTATTCCAGTTTTAAAATAAGAAAGCAGGGCCAGAGGAGGTTATGTTAATTTTGAGACCATACAGCCAGTGAATGAATGGCTGTGGTAGCCTTGAGGTCCCAAATTTCATCAGTGCACAGTTTCCACGTCATCCTGCAAGAATTCCCTGGCCATGGGCAAGAGTTGGCTTGCACAGCTCAAGGAGAGGGAGCTGAAGGGAGTCATCAGTCTTCAGATGGAGAAATGGTATCTCCAGAGGTGGATGGAATAAACAATCCCTCCTATCCACTGGGACACAAAGCAACAGATAGGTTTATCCTGCAGCAGGAGAGACCTGGATACAGCTGGAATGAAGAGCAGCCAAATGTTCAGGGAGGATACCCAGGGAAGTTTAAACATGGCTTACACAAAGATCACTCAGAAGGTGCAGCAGAAGATGAGATGATCTATCTTGGCCCCACTTTCCAATGACAAACACTGAACACAGAAAAATAAATCTCTGACAAAAAACCACCGAAGTACATCGAGGCTGGACTCGAGTTAAGGTCCCTTTTGTGAAATAAGGGTGTAACTCAGAGCATTTGCTTTCTTTTTCCCTGGACATGGGCCAGTGCAGCTCTGCCTGCAAACACCCCTGCATCTCTGGGACATGACAGAGACAGGACATTATGGGACATGTGGCACTGGGCTGGCAGGGGCTGGGGGCATCCAGCTCGCTGCTGTGCCTGTCATCCCCCACGTGTGGCTGCAAGGCACCCAGTGAGACATTTATCCACTGGGAAGTGCTGTGTCAAACCCAAGGTGTCTGAAGAAGGATGTCAGCACAGATTAACTCACTCCTGATGAAACTCCTCTTCCACGAGGCAGCTTGAGGCCCCTTCTCACACGCCTGACTGCCCACCCGACTACTGCACATTCAGAGCCCTCCCTCTGCCTCCTGACTTGCTCCAACCAATTCCAAGAGCTCTGTTTTATTTCCTCTGCTGGAGGAAGCTCCAACCCAGGAGCTTGGCACTCTGAACAACATGGACCCAAGGAGACATGGTCTCCCTGCCACTTAGAGGGCTTCTGTGCTGCTCCATGCCCCACCACCGTGAGTCAGAGAATCAAGGAATTGTTTAGGTTGGAAAAGACCTCTAAATTCCTCAAGTTCCTAATTCCTTGAATTCCTAACCATTCACCCAGCACCATCATGCTCACTGCTAAACTATGGTCCTGAATCCAGGTATGCCTATATTGACTGCAAGTCATTTAGCAGGAAAAATGGAAATTAACTGATTAAAACGATCCCCTGAAACCTTCCCACAGCTCCTCTGCAAATTCAAAGGGGCAGAATTCAGATCCTTCTGCCAGGCAAAGACCTCCAGAAATGCCCCTGCAAAGCACGGGGTGGGACATCTGAGCAGGAATGCTCCAGGAACTCGCTCTGCCTGGCAACGGCTCCCTGCAAGTGTTGAAGCTGCGCTGCCCTGATCTGGAGAGACTCAAAAGCACAAGTGTCCCATGGGACACAACAGTCTGCTGATCTCTTCATTTCACCACTTTAACCCACCAACTCTGACTGAGTCAAGGGCAGAAATCCAAGACAAAGATTCAGGATTATTACAATCCTGGCTCTACCAGTTGGCACCGGGCAGGCCACCAAGTACTGACACTTTAGCATGGCTTAATATGGGGCAAGACCAGGCTCAAGAGCAGGCAGAGCTTTAACACACCTGTCCCATGGGCAGGGCACATGGTGTGGATGAGGTCAGCTGTGCCCACTCTGGCCAAAAACCTGCCAGGCTCATCAGCAGGAATAGCTCCATCAGCTTTGAGCCAACAGTCACTGAATATGCAGCGGAAATAGCTCAGTTTTTCACATTAATTTCTCTAGTTTGGAAGAGGAAAAACACTCATGTGAGTACATCATCCCTTGCAACCATGATGCTGTTCCCAGTGCCAGCCACCAAACATGGACACATCCTTTATGACAGCCACTGCTCCTCCATGCCAAGACACACCAGAGTTTCACCTCCAGACCAAGACACATCGGGGTTTCACCTCCAGAAAAACACCCCCCAGGGTTTCATGGTTTACCCCCCCAAAAGAAAGCGTTCCTCACATGAGCCGTGGGATGTCACTGACAGGCACGGTCCCATCATGTGTCTCGTTCTCCCCGTCCTCCTCCTCCTCCTCGCTGCTCTCCGACTCCTCACTGGAGGAGGAATAGTCCGTCACCTTCTTCAGGGGCCGATTGGTTTCTTCAATGCGCAGCTCCCGCAACTCTTTGGCTAAAGCCGTCAGATCCTAAAGGGGATGGGGGCAAGGAAACAAGGAAGCAACGGCTGTTACATTCAGAGCAAGGAGAAGGTCACACACATCTCTCCAAAAGCCAATGCTAACAGCACGAGCAACAAGAAATAGCTTTACAGAGTTGTTACAAACATGAGACAAACGTAAGACAATGTTTGTAGCATGTAGCATTTATTAAACAAAACAAAACTGGTTTACGCTCACTGAAAAGTCAATAGCCAACCTCTTCTGTTTCTCTTTGGAACGTGTATGTGCATATATATACACACACTTATATGTATATACACGACAAAATTATATTTGTTGGAAAAGGTGAAGTTCAGTCACCATCATAGTAAACTGGAAAACAACATCACTTCAAAGATTGGCTCGGAGAATTTCTCCTGCAGGGTTTTCTCTCCTTTCAAACTTCTCAAAGAGACCCCGTAATGGTATTTATTCTGTAATAAATGCATTTGGGAAGGAAGCAATGACAGCATCTCCCATGGAGTGGTGCAATCCCCACGTCAAGAGCTGCTTCCATGGTGAGTCTCCGCTGTCGGGCAGCTGCCGAGAGGCGGTGAGGAGCACGAGGAGAAGCGCCCAGCTCAGCCAGACTTTGGACTCACAGCTCTGAGTCAGCCACACGATCAAAAAATAATAATAATAACAAAAAAATAAATCCCTCAGCGGGACCCATTAAGCACTTTATGTGAAATGTGGCAGCCTACAAGCTAAGGGAAAAATAAAATAATAAAAAAAAGCCTTGAAACAAGAAAAAAGATAGGAGCAGTCCCAAAGCCTAGTCATAATTTTTCAGTTTACCATGACTTTGATGAGGTCTCAGACCCGACAGTCATATAAAATAGACACTGCTATTTCAAAACAAGGAACATGGCAGGCACCGTGTAGAAAAGAGACTTTTTGTTATCTTACATGCTTTTATAGCAATGCAGGGGGAAGCAGTAGGGCAGAAAAGCATGAGAGCTCGAATTAGAATGGGTTAGAGAACTCTGTTGCACAAGACATGCACATGACGAACAAAGCATCGCAATTGTCAGTCTTACCATTTCTCCCTATATTAGTGACCGAGGTAGGCATCAGTGCATTCGGTCAGAGATAAAGGATTAGGGAGAAAGAAACTCATTGAAAAAGACTAAATTCCACAATAGTCTTACGGCCATACTCTCATTTACTGCATTTCCAGTTTACCGTTCCAGCAGGGCGACTACGGCAATATTAATTATGGTTGCAAAAGGAGCTCTTAAAATCTATCCTGTCGACATGTGGAGAAAAGGATGGAAAAGCTCTATGGCTGAGATGCAAACCCAGTTGATTTTTTAATGGTGAGGTAGGAATGTTTTGTAAGCAATCTGTGCTTTGGTTGCTGATGACCCACACCTCCCGGCGGGCTCCCACCGGTGACAGCCGCACATTCTGCTCCCAGGTCTGCCCTGCCCGGCCTCTGATGTACAAACTCCCCTGAATATTGGAGAGCTTTGCATCAGACCTGTTAAGTATTAGTACACCAAAAAAGGCCTTGTTTTTTTAAAAAAACAAATTGGTCAATCCCTGTTTCACAGCAGGTACCTGCGATGGGTTTTATATGGGTTGTTCTGTCTGGAGAAGAGAAGGCTCCACAGGGAGACTTCAGAGCATCTTCCAGTACCTAAAGAGGCTCCAATAGAGTTGGAGAGGGACTTTGGACAAGGGTATGGAGTGACTGGACAAGGGGAAATGGCTTCATACTGACAGAGTAGGTTTCAATTAGATATTTGGAATAAATTCTTCATTCAGACTGTGGTGAGGCCCTGGCACAGGATGCCCAGGGAAACTGTGGCTGCCCCATCCCTGGAAATGTTGAAGGCCAGGATGAATGGGGCTTGGAGCAACCTGGGATAGTGGAAGGTGTCCCTGCTTATGGACAGGGTGGGGTGGGAACAAGCTGAACTTTAAGGTCCCTTCCAACCCAAACCATTCCCTGATTCTGTAATTCTGTATCCCTCCAAATGCTCTCTGTACCTTTAAAGAAAGGCTCTTTATCATGATTAAAGAGAGATTGTGGTATTTCAAGAGTTCCTTTTTGATGCCAACATGTTCAGGATTGAAAGAGAGTCAAATCTGCAGTCACGACAACTAATTATTTTAATTAGCGCTGTAGCAGCTTCTATGATATGACTGCTTCTTTTCCTAAATAAGAATCAGTGACAATTTCAGCAGCTTAACAATGCTTTCCATTTAGAGTATCAAACACGCTCTTTATTGAGCACTTGCCTTTGAATTGGATTAGAGCCTCTCACTTTAAAAGGATTTTAGGACTGCGTAAGAGCCTCTTAAAAGTGCAGCTGGACTTCCGCAGCGCAGGACTAGCACTGAGCTCCTCCCTGTCACAGCACTGGACTGTGAAAATTACTTCTCTTTTGCACCTTCCATTTCTAACATGCTTCAAGGCACCCTATCAGCCTTCTTTTGCCATCGCTAGCAGATAGTCAAGTATTTTAAAAATCAGCTTAATTACTTTTTAATAACTAATTTGGAAGTTATAAGAGCAATAATACTCCCAGACAATATCATCAGATAACTCATATTTCCTAGTTAAAGCTTTGCCTCAGGATGGTTAATTCTTTGATGCTATCATTTTCTGTAAGTAATGAGCACTTTGTAGGATTAAACGGCTTCACCGAGTTGCTCTTGGACCAAAAACAATCTGACAACTAGAGAAAAAGTGCTCTGTAGTTCCACACATGTTCCAAGTGTTATTACTGAGGGTGACATAATACATAAGTTAGTAGTGTCAGTGCTCTTTAATTACTTTTAATTACAAAGCCTTCTTTAGATTTAATATTTGCTGGAATCAAGTCAGATTGGTTTCCGAAATCACATCGCTCCTTGAGCTTGAATTCAGCACACATGCTGCCTCTATTTAGACACTGATTTATGTGCTTTTTTCTTAACAAAGCGCCTCATTAAACAAAATGTATTGCTCATATTTTATCCAAGAGAACAAGTTAACTAACCAGCACATCTTCCTTCTTTCATATCTTCTATTTTTAGAGGAAAGAGGCTGCAGGAGAGGCTGCTGAAACCACTGCTTTCCACTACAGCCCTGCAGTTACCAGTATCAGCAGTGTGCACAGGGATGCTTGTGTGAGGCAAGTTAAATGTTAAATCAGGAATGCTGGGTCTTTTCCCATGAATGTTTAAACACTCACCACTGCCAGATGCACATTTAAAATACTATCACACAAGAAAAAGGTGTACTTCAGGACTCTCATTTTTTAAGCAGATGAATGAGGACCAGCACTGCCAACAAGATCCAAGATGGCTCTGCCGACTCTGGCTTTGCAGTGGATGCTGGTCCATGAGCATGAACAACCCCCTGTTATTTCCACTGCTCTGTTTTCCAAGTGCCTTCATTCGAATTAGGCTTAGAACACATTTCAAACAGCACTTGATGGCCCCACTGAAATCAGTGGGTGGCCGGGGGCTGTGGCTGAGAGCAGAATGTGGTGAGGGGTCCAGGCTGCCCGACCTCCTCCACCGGCACGAGAAACCTCCGCTCTCGCTCCTTCTCTTTCCAACACGCCGAGCAACGGCAGCACCACGTGAGCGCTGGGATGCCTCTGCCCTGGCCTCCATGCAAGTGGTGTGGCCAGCGGGTTTTGGGCAGCCCAGGGTTGAGCAGAGCACACCAGCAGTGCTGTCCCCTCCCCGCGGGTGGGCTCCCGACGCCGGAACGCCACCGGTTCGCTCTCCCGTCCGACCCGAGATCGCATCGCCGCCTTTATCAACGCCAGCACCAAGGAAACCCAGCTCGGAATTAAGCACTAACTAGTCAACCTTGCATAGGCATGACCCACTGAGAAAAGATATCACTAACCTCATCTATAGCTTTCTTATAGCTCTGTGGGTAAAGGAAGAATAATCAGCATCAGAGGAAACAGATCGGGACAGGAAAAAGCCAGAGGAAGGGCAAGCAGGTTAGAAATAAAATTAGAATTGTTAGCTCAACGCTGTGGAGTGTAGAGAAAAAAAAACATCAACAAAACATTAATACACATTAAAATAGAGAAGCAGTGGAAATTCATATCGTTATTAGGCTGACTCTGCAGTTTTAAGATACAAATGTCAACAGCATTAAACCAGGAGGAAGCACTTCGGATGAGATTTTGCTCAGACTATTAGAAGGGGAGTGTACAGAGACTACTACCAGGTGGGGTTTAAAGCTGGGAAGGCTGTTAGGGGCTGGTTGGTTCCCCAGCCTTCCTGAGCAGAGCATCCCTCCGCGGGTGCTGCGGGGGACATGCAGCACGGAACACAACAATGTGCCATCGGCCACCGCCGCGCCCAAGCTAGCAAAGCCCTTAAGCCTCTGCTTCGCCTGGAAACACAGGCTTAAGTGCTTTCCCCTAGGCTTGGGCTCCTGGTAAAAACTCATGCACTCTCTTAAGCATTCAAATCTCCCAGGGGCTCTCGCTGTACTGCTGCTTTCCAGTCTCTGCTGGAGCAGCAGCAGTACTAGCCTCGTTTTTGGGGTCCCCGCGGTTGTGCCACCGCACCGAAGGGAAACGTGGCCAAGCCGGCTGGCAGCATTCCCACGGGAAGTAACTGAGGACTCACAGCGGGTCGGCTCGGTCGCGTCACGTCCCTGTTGTCCTCCTGCTTGACCTTGGCGGGCTCATGGGAGAGCACAGGGGACCCTTCGGGCTTGGCATTCCCTGGGTGAAAGGCAGGTGGAGAGATTGGGAATTAAAATGCTGCCAAAAGCCACCACTGCATCCTGTCACCTGGGACAGGTGTGTGCAGGGGCTTCATCATCACTTTGCTTCTGCTGTCTTGAAAAACCCTCCTGGCTCCTTTCTGCTTCTCCACCAACAGAGAGCAAGAGAAGCCATAATCTTGTCCAGCCTCCACCGACAGCCCTCTCGCAGAGTTACTGCTCCTTTTCTACTAAAGAGACAAATTTACTTTGCAGAAGAGCAGGGCATGTGACAAATGAAAAGCTCTGCAGCATCTGACATTGCTAGGACATTATTTGTCACAGGATTCCTCATTAGTAAAAACAAAACCAAACCCAAAATGACAATGGGTTACAAAACTCCTTTTATTGACTACCTAGAGGAGTGATGGTTTCAACAACAGACACATCATCTTACGGCCAAGTCGTAAAATATTCAAAGCATGGAGGCAGCATTTGTCTTAATGCTCTTCAGCCCTGGGGACTGAAGTGTGGGACTGTGCCAGAATGCAGATGTGTGGGGTGTATGGGCTCTGGCAACTCCACTGCCATTAAACAGGGGAATGGAATATCTTTAAGAGGAGCTCTAGGAAGGGAGGGATCAATTTGGCTACAAACATAAACCCCATGCCAGCATCGCTGCCTGGCGAAAGCACTTGAGTGAAAGCTTCTTACAGGCTAAGTCCTCTGATCCCACCTCAGGCACAAAGATGAAGCTCATTATATATGAATTAAAAGTGAAACAGACTCCCAAAGAAACCAAGTCAGAAGAGGTGCACCTGGGTGGATGAAGACAGGAAGCACACTGGTTGTTTTTTTTGTTTACCCTAAAGCATAACCCCCATCTCATTTTGTACAGGCTGTTTGGCAGTGTGATGCCATGGCCATCCTACATCAGCCTCCAGGGAAAAGGGGCTATTGGCAACTCTGTTTGCAAAGAGGCCAGCAGGTCACAAAAGCACATCAGAAATGATGGATCCTTTGATTTTTAAAATGTTTTAAAAAACAAGCATGAGATCACAGACCTTTTGCCCTTCCTGCTTGTCAGGAAGCCTCACAAAGTGTACCCGGTGCTGAGGGAGGTTTCCAAGCTCACCTCTGACTCTGTTGCGCTCACTGGAGCCAGCCTGGGAGCCGGGCTGGGATCCACCCTGGGAGCTGGGCTGGGAGCTGGGAGTGCTGGAGCTGGAGGAGCTGCCACTGCTGGTCCTCTGCAAGGGGCTCTCCACGATGGTCTCTGTCCTCCTCAGGTCTGGGTTGCTGCAGGAGGACAAAACAGAGGGGGCACATCAGCCAGGGTCACACCCACCCCCAGGGCTCCAGACCCTTCCCACACTGACGGGGGCAGCTGCAAAGGCCAGGAGAGTCCTCCTCAGCTGGAGGCCACCAATTTTGGGTGCACTACAACCACGACACAAAAAAATTGCCTAGAGAGGCCTTCTGCTCTTATTTTGTCAAATACGGCAACAGTTAAAAGATTCTTTGCTCTGGATTCCCTGTCTGTAGATTTGCAAAGCTGGAGTTACCTAATTAGCTACCAATATTCTTCATAAAAGCAGGAATTTGTGACATGCTGTTAGACAAAGATTGCAGCAAAGCAAGGATCTCAAGTTTGCAACAAGGCTGCAGACCACTTGTACCACTTATTCACAGCCTTCAATTTTCATGGCTTCACTTCAAACTTGCATCAGATATCCACTTTTCCTCCTTGATTTCTCTCACCCTTGTGAACACAGATAAATCTATAATAAAAAGTGCCCTTGATATACAAAGAGTGACTAATATCTCTCTGGGTATCAGATGCCTTTAGGAAATTAATTCTTACTTGGCATTGAAATGACATCAGAAGAGATGTTCATGCAGGGTTAGGCAATTTGGTTTTATACAATGTTTCTGGAAATTATCTTATTCAAAGTCCTCTTTAAAATGTATAGTAAATATTCCCTCATTTGTCACAACAGGGTGACAAATAAAAGAAGAGATTTTTCTGTAATATTTACATTTATGCATGGGGAGAATCAAGAACCAACAGGAGAGGGGAGGGAAAAGAAAAATATTACATTACTGTGAGAGAAATGAAGTATGAAATAATTTCAGTGAATACTTAAGTTTAATGGACGTGTGGCAGCATCCTAATAATTTCCAATTTTCATCAAACTGAAGGCCTCCAGCTCATGCTGTATGACTAAATTAACTGATGAAGCATATTTGAAAACTTTGGCAACTCATGTATTTACCTGCACTGACCAGGACTGGGACAGAGAGGCTGCAGGAAACACTGGGCAACCTTGAACTTGAATCCCAGACTCCCATTATCCCTTTTACTTTCAATACCACCCCTTACAAGGACTACACAGTCCAGTATCCCTCTGCATTTTAAACTGTCCTTCAAGCAACAGCTAATTAAAAAAGCAACATTTTCAAGAATTCAAAATGTTTCGGCCTTTGGCAAAGAAGAGCAACAAACCATGATATGCTTTTTCTCTAATTAAAAAAAAAAAAAAGAACAACAAGAAATACTCTTCCTCCTACTGCTGCCCCTGCCAGCGACTCGGGGCTGCTGCCTGTGAGTTTGCTGAGGCACAGAGGGAGCACTGAGCTGGAAAGGGAGGCGTATGCTCAAACTGGTGACAGCACAACGATGAACATCCCCGCATTCACTTTTTGACCTCACCCTCTGAGGACAAGGCAGGAAGAAGAAACCAAGGAGCTCCATCACGCAAGGCTAATTGGAACTCGGGTTTCTCCCGGGATCTGCCTGTCTGAGGTCTCGTTCTGCGAAGCAGAGACAACCTCTCGCATGACTAAGCTGTGTTTTTTCCATCCAGCTCTGAGCAGAGCCTGTCAGCTCCCCTGCTCGTTTTAAACATGCCCAGGGATAGCTGTGACACGGCAGAGATGGGGCCGTGGGGGCAGCGCAGCACCTTCCTCGGGTGCTCACTGCTGTGCCAGAGAGCCGGATCTGGCTAAGCTAAAGGCCCAAGTCCTGGGAAGCTGAAAGGAATTTAATCCTTGATCTACATCTAGAGAAGATCTCAGCAAGCTGTATGAGTGTCTGTCCTGCAGCACATTCCTCACTCATATCTGTGAAAAAGTGCTCTGATGCATGAGAAATGTATGGAATGTACGACTGAGACCTCCCCACTGGCTTACAGGGCTCCACTGATATCCAAGAGGTGAGAACCAGGACCTAATTCCACTAAGGGGAGCACCCAAACTCCTCTTTGACTCCACAGCATCCACTTCCAAACCCTGCAATGCCCAGGAATGCATTCAGCCAAGGGAGCAAAGCCTCGAGGGATGCCAGTGCTCGCAGCCTTGTCACTACAAAACACTAATGGATGCAAAAATTCGTCTCAGAGACAAGAGAAGCCTTGCAGATGTCGTGGTGTTCCAGTCAGCTAAAGCAGGGCTAGGCCCCAGCCCACGTCCGGGCTCCCGGCCGGGCGATGCCGGGGGCAGGGCAGCAGTGGCACGCTGGGATCACTCCTGCCCATCCCCTCCGTGCCCATACCTTGCCCGAATGGGCTGGGAGCCCAGCCGGGGCCCCAGGGCGCTGCCGTTGCCCGGGGAGTTCTTCCTTGCCAGGGCAGGGGATATGGAAGTGGTTCGTTGAGGCACCTGGAAGAGAACAGAGACATTTGCAGTCACCCAGTCTGGGCTGCTCACACCTGAGCCATCATGAGATCACCTTCCAGCACTGCCTTAAGGCTGATTTACAATTGATTTCCCACTGACAGAAAAGCAGTATTTAGGGCAATTATAAAATACAAGGCTCTCAGCTTTTAGAAGGAATCGCTGGAGTGTGAGGCAGCAGCAAGCTGGAAAGGTGCCCTCAGGGATGCTCCTGGCACAGGAGCCCCCAGAGCAGCCTGGCTACCACCAAACAGGGCACTTACTTCTAAACGAAATGTATGCACATACACACACACAAATATATATAATCTAAATCTAACAAAATCCATCAAAGTAATTTTTAAGGTAAAATTCAGACTGAAGTGCATTTCAACAGCCACAACGGAGGTTTTCTGTCTAGTTCAGATATGACACATGCCAGCAGACAGAAGGTGTTGACTGGTGGACAAACAAGAGGGTTGACAGTGGGAAGACCCAGACTGACCCACCTAACACTGGGATTAAACACTGTGACCTTCACTGAGCTTCAGATGCTGCTGCCAAAACCTTGCTGCTGGCAGAACGGCTCAGTGCAAACACCCAAAGCCAACCACAGCCTAGAGGGGCTGTGACAGGTAACCCTGGAGCTCTGCCCCATCCCGTGGGAGCTTGGGCATCACTGCATGGCCACAGGTGCAGTGGCCTCATCCCCCAGCACCTCAGGTGATGTGGAGAAGCACGACAATACTCACCGTGCAATACCTTGCACCAGGTAACAGAGAGGCCAAGGGCTTGTCAGGATTAGCAAGAAAAAGGATTAGACTTGGCTTTTTTTGAGAATAAACACATGGTTGCATTAGGCAAGATAAGAAAAGATTCAGAGAGCTGGCGATGCTTTAGACTCTGCAGCATCATCAGCTGCAGCTTGTCTCAGTACAAAGCAGTCTCTCCTCCCGGTAGGGTACTCTGCAGTCAGGGCTTGGGGAGTTTTCCACCTTCCTCTGAAGCATCCAGCCATAAGCACTGGCAGAAACAAGACCCCGGACCACAGAGACAGCCAGTCCTGCCTCTCGGGGCAGTCCTTTCGTTCCTGCTTGCAAACACATCAAACCCACCTCGGGCAGTCCAGTGTGAAGTCAGGCTCCTCAGGGGTGGTTCTGCCAACACAACAGCCCTAAATGTGATCTGGTGGGGACCCCTTCCAGAGTCCACGTTCCCTCAGCCAAAGGGGAAAATACTGCATCGTGCTGGAGAACAGCTTTTCTCCCAGGAGCCACGGTCTCACCACTGGGCATCACTGCGGCTGAGTGTCCTTCTCAAAGGACTCATGGCAAAAGCCAACATTAAATTGCAGGAGCTTTTTCTTAATTATGTTAAAACCAGGCAGCCACCCTCCTGCACTGTGGAGGAGCCAAGCACACAGACAGTTCCAGGAGCTGTTGGCTTGCTGTTCCTTCAGCAGAGCACTGATGTCCCCTCTTGCTTGGTGACAGCAGAAATAGGAGCATTATTAACACCCAAGACACCACCGTAGATCCCTTGCACAGGGAGGCTTACCTGGTAACTGTGACTTTGCTCGTAAACAGGCAAGTCACTCACTTCGTAAATACATAGAAAAATTGCCTCTCAATCAGGGACAAATACTGCCTCCCTGTCACTAATCAATTTATAATCATTTCTCCTCTGTAAAAATCCTCCCGGCTGAGCACTGATTCACTGTGAGGGGAACTTTAATGGCCAAATTATAATTCTTCCAAAGTGAAGGTGTATAAACAACACGATCGAAATACTGGTCCAGAAGAATCCTAATTAAAGAGGTACTGCCAGACACTGTCAAAATGTCAATGAATGTATAAAGCTGCTGGAGCTCTTACAAGTCTTCCATCAAATATTGATTGCAACTGGAGGCATGGTACTGGACTAAAAAGGACCTGTCTTATTGAGTATGACAAATTTTATGTTCCTATAATTCTATTTAAGCAGAAGGTTGTTTTTTATCCAAAGGAAAGAAGAGATTAATTTGTTTTGGCCTCTGTCCGGGCTCGAGAACTTTCTTTGCTGGAGGGCAGCGCTGTTTTGCAGCCATTCTGCAGGCAAGAGCAGCTCCCAGCATGTCCTGCAAACCCGTGCCTCAGGAAATGCAGCCCCTGGGCAGCTCAGCACCTGCTGCAGAGCCTCGGGATGGGCTCAGTCCTGCCCACTCTGCTTTGCCAGAGGGACTCAGCTCTGGGACTGCCTCTGACGTGCTGAAAGTGAGGAGCGATTGTGTTACCTTTGGTGGAATGTCTTCCTCCTGCCGTAACCAAGAACTTCGGTCAAACTTTTCAATGCGAGGGGGCAGAGGAGGGTTTTCTGAGGTGGGGTCCGAGTTCTGCCTTGGCATCTCAGTGCGGTGAGAGGTCACCGTCAGAGCCTCCTGAAACCCAGCCAGTCCTTTTGCAGGCTGTTCATGCAGTGACTGAGACCCAGACAAGGAGCTTCCTTGGGATTTCACAGTGACCAGATGTGGAATCTAAGCACCAAGTCAAAACAGAACTATCAGTCAAAATGGAGGGGGGAAAAAAAAAAAAGGAATAAAAAAAAATTTTAAAAATTTGATTAAAAAAAAAAATCGATTAGCACTTTGGATGCACTGAAAAGCCCCCTTGGTCTGTGATCAGCACTGCCTTGGTTTCAGGAACTTCTGACTCACATCACTTCAACGCAAGATCTGTTAAAAATCACGCTCCCGCACACACCGTGCCCGCCCCAGGCTCTGCTGCTGCTGGCCCGAAGTCCAGATCCTACACCTGCACTCTGTGGTTGTGCTAATGAGGTTTGGCATGGATTTTCCATGTTAAAAATGGAAAAAAAAAAAAAAAAGGAAACATAATAAATAATAATTGATTTTAAAAAATCATCAGGAATTCTGAGGCATAGATGGCTTAAAAAATATCTTGAGGCATGAATTTCTACAGGTCTCGGTGGCCCCTATCCCATAGATCAGCCCTACAAGTTTCAAGTTTAAGGAATACTGACATCTCTTCTGGGAAATCTGAGAAAATCACAAGGTTACAGTTTGTGAAATCAGAGCTTCTTCCCAGGACTCTGTGGAGCTGCACTCCTTTGATACAGCAGGGTTATGACTTTTATTTGAAATTTCTACATACATATCTCTGTACGTGTCTGTGGCTCACGGGTACACGTGTATGCACACACACCCTGACATGGGGCTCTGGGCTTCAAGCAACTCTGTCTCTAGGATTTTATTGCCAAACAAAAGTCTTTGTAGCTGCTGATGGTACAGGATGCCAAGAAGGTCACTGAAAAATATTTGGTCAGTCAGGGGGATGACAGTGAAGTGGGGTTTTGCCCACTTCCCAATGCATACAGACCATGTATGTTGGGCAAAAAAAGTATGTTTCGGGGCTTTCCTGCACGTTTTTGTTTAAAGCTGGCATTGTACTGGAGCTGCCACACGTGGCTGGCACTTAGTTGACAAATATTCCATAGAAAGCCCAACTGAACTTGGAGCAAAGGCTTTGTACTTCCCTCTGAAATCCCTGCTGGAGTCTGTGGATCTGTGGGAGCAATTCCAGGGGCTGGGCCAGAGTCAGCACCGACACTCCTACAGCTTGTGGTGGCAGAGTACTTGCGGACCTCACGGCTGGGAGAAACTTCTAAAACAACGATGCCCCTCCTCTGTGACAGTCATGGTGATCTATGCCCTCTCCAGATGCGTTTGTGACTGATGTCAACTCAATGGAAAACCAAAACAAAACCTTGAATCAAAGCGGCAAAGAAAGCAAAACCTCTTTCTGATGATCCTCAGCATCAAAGCATCCCGGGTCTTTTGTACCAAGCGCTGTGGTTTTAGTCCTTTACATAAATCTGATCCAAAGAGGATCAGAGCAACAGCTGCACTGGACCAGAGCAGCAGTTCCTCCTGGTCCTCCAGCTTGTTTCTAGCAGTAACCAGTATGTGATGCTTCAAAGGAAGGTATAAACCAGCGTGATGTTGCTAACACATGGAAGTGACAAGAGGAATACATTCATGCATGTAGATGCTGCTCTTACTCATGAACATGCTTAAGGTTGAGAAACCAGGGAGCCAGACACTATTTCCCTTCCATCCACTCCTCCTTGTTTCCTTACCAGCACCCCCAGCATCCTGGCAACGGGGGAGCACCATTACCTGCGGGTCCACGGGTCGGAGCAGGGGTGGGGTCCGGGCTGGCTGCACGCCGCTGATGCTGAAGGACTCCGACCGAGGAGGCAGGTTGGGGTCAGAAATCCTGTTGGCCACCTTATGGGGCATGGCTGGCGAGCTCTGGCGATTGAGACGGGAGCGCTCCTCCACCTGTGGGACACGGGAGAGGGGTCAATGCCCCAAAGAACCCATTTCAAATGGAAAACCAAGGTAAACATAAACATACAGAAAGCTCTTTTCTCTTTAGGTATTTTGTATCTATTGTTTGATCAAGGTGGTGATCAGTCACAGGTTGGACTTGATGGTCCTGGAGGTCTTTTCCAACCTAAGTGATTCTGTGATCATGGAATCCAAGTTATCCAGCAAACTGTGCAATAAATGCGTTTTAAAGGCATGAAAAGGACTATTTGTATTTATATGCTTAATTAATTTCTGAATGCAAAGGGTAAAAATAAAGAAATGAAAAAGAAAAAATAAAGAAAAGGCAGCACGCTTCAGAGAGATGTTCCTAGAAGATGACTCCTGAGAAGCTCTTGCTTCTTCTCAAATGGATCTTTAAGCAAGGGGACCATTTCCCTTCACTGTTATAAACACCACAATGAGTGGTTTTCTTTGATCTGAATAAAAGAATAAACATGGCAGCCAGAAAATGGCTGTCTTTGATCTGGATTTACTGAGCCTGGCACATTGTCATGTATGGGAGGGGAAAAACCTCTGTTACTGAGAGAGAACATCAACCCAAAGCCCAGTGCTTTCAGCTACCCTTGATGGGAACACAGTGGTTTCAGCTCACCCAGCCGTGCCATCCTGCAGTTAGCTGTGCATTGATATTCAGGCAGCATATGCTATGCAGAATTTTTGATACCTCGAGATCTGATGTGTGTTTTATTTATGTGTCATTAAAGTGTTAAATACCCTGAGCATGTCTCGATTCTACCGTGGATGATGCCACGTTAAAAGGCAATCTTTACAACAGGTTTGCTTGGAAAGAACCACAGCTCTTCCTTAAGTAAGTAAATATGAAACAAAAGAGCCATTATATGAATAAAAATGAATCCTTTTCAGAGACTGAGCATGAGACAGAGTAAAATCTAGGTAAGAAATTTGTGTTACAGACTGTTTCCTTTGTAAGTTCATGAGGGGCCACCTCAGCTACTGCTATGTCCTAAAAGGTCACCACAACTTCCCCAGGCACTGCCCACCAGCCAGCAGAGGCTGTGCAGAGCTCGGCTCAGCAGTGCCCAAGGAAGAGGACACGGGGATGGGAATGGGAGCAGGGTGGGAAGGAGAACTCCCTCTGGAAAGGGAGCAGCAGCACGAGTGCTGGGTCCCAGGCTGCTGCAGTCCATCTCCTCATCAGCCAAGCCTTGGCAGCAACAGCGACGGGCGGAGACGGAGCCGCCGCCGAGCGCTCCGGCTGCTCCCCGGCACGATGCCAGGCCCTAATGTGCAGCTGATTGTGGAGGATGTCCAAGCTGCTGTGGAGGAGAAGGCAGGACAGGGATCAAATGGGGATGTCTGGGTACTGGGAAGGAGAAAGGTGCTTGATTTCCCACTGCCAGCATCTCCTCACTTGCACCTTGTGGCAGCAGCACAGCAGAAGATGCTCTTGGGACTCTCTGTCTATGCTTTGTGGGGGCCTGCTGGTTCCACTATTAGGCAGAAAGGGCGAAAAAGCAGCAAAACCCTTCAGGAACTCATCATTGCTCAAGTACAGACCATCTGTAATTGAACTCAAGATTCCCCAAAACAGGAAACATCCTCAGCAGTGTCAGTGCAGTCCCAGTAGAAGGCTGTAATGTTTTAATACATCACTTCAAAGTGAGAGCAGGATAAAAGCCACGGTGACTGAAGGAGAAGCTGATGTGGGCGTTGGCTGTGGCAGGGAACAGAACAGCTCGTGATGCACAGCCGACCCCTGAGTTCTTGGGAAGCTCTGAACACTGGGAAAGCACCACAGGGGCCAGCCACCATGTGGGAAATGTCTGATTAAACCTGTCTCCTCCTTTCTGCAGGGTCATGTGCTGTATATTCCTGCCCAAACCCATCCTTCAGCTGACCAGGTTTTCCCTGGCTGTCTTCAACACCTCGTTTAGCAAATATTGGTCCCTAACAGAACAGTCAGTAACAAAGGGAGCTGCTAATTACAGGACCACAGCTCAGAGCGTTAACGCCACATCCCTGGCTGGATCAACAGAGGGTCCCAACACGATCTCCAAAACAGCCGAATCATCCTTGATTATAAGAGACGTGCCTGGATAAACAGGGCAGGTCTGGGACAGCACCCAAGCTACATCCCAAATTAACGTCCAGTGGGTAAGCCTGGATAACAAGAAGATGAGTAGAAGGGGCAGCAGAAGGGAATGTGCATCCATGCGTCTTGGCAGGACTATCTGCTCAGACTGTTTCGTTTAGCATCAAGAGAAATCCCTGCCTTTGCTCTGGGGAAGCTGTGACAGATGCAGCACAGGCTGGGTCCTCACCCAGAGCTCTGTCATCACCAACAGGCCACTCCCTTAACAAGGGGATGCAGGGACACGACCACAAGTTGAGCGGCCACGGCCTCACCCTAAAGCTTTATCCCACTTCTGCAGGGTCTTGGGGTCACCCTGTGAAAACGAGTGAGGTGGGAAAACGTGTGAATAAAGGAGAGGTGTGAAAAACAAAGAGGGGCACAGCACGAGGAAGGCTCAGCTGTGGTGATCGAGCTCCTGAGAGAGAAGACTTGAGACCAAAAAGCATAAAAACAAGGGCAGTATGGGATATAATGCAAAATCCTCAGGAAATATCCAAATAAGCTTTGCACAGCCTCCAGAAATTGTAGGCTGAGCACCAGACTTGTCTTTTCATTGTTCCCACAGGAAAACAAAGTCTCAATATTTCTGTTAAATTAGCATGCATGGGTCGGGTATGGAAATTGCTAAACTATAGCAAGAACCATGGTAGGCTCATTAAGTATCAGCACAAATCTATCTGTGGAGCCAGCAAAGGTGGGCCTTCAATATATGCAGCAAAGTACCTGAATTGTGTTAAAAGTGGGACTAAGCAGAAGATAAAATGGGATGGAGGCAAGAGGAGTCATTCTGGGAGATTCCCGAGGGGCCTGTGCTGAGGCAGTACATCAAACTACTGCTCCCAACAGCAGAAAGATGCCACAGCTTGCAGCATTTAATTAGAAACCAGATAGAGTGACACAGGGAAGGAATAAATGGTTTGGAGAGCTAATTGGTGGAAGCTGGAGAAGTTCCCCAACAACAGGAAACCTCACCTTCCCTGTGATTTCAGCAAAGGGTAAGAGGCCGTGTTCTGCTGCTCTTACTCACGTTGTGCAGTTCCCAATGTCCTGCTTCCAGTGACAGCATCAAAAAGATGCCAGCCCCATGAAAGAGAAGAAATGGGCTTTTGTGTTTGAAAGGGAAAGCTAAATCCAGCACTTTTCTCCTTTACCCCAGATAAAAAATAATATTCCTTTCTACGTATCTTTGCTAAAGTTTTGCAGACAGTGCCAGAAGTACTTTAGCAATGTTCTAGAGGGTTTACTTAAAACCAGGCAATGAAAGACAGAGTTTATTCCCTTTTCCCTGCCCACAACCTACTCTCAGCACTCCAGCAGATGGACAAGAGCGACCCAGTTCTGCACAAAGCTGCAGAGGCACCACCCAGGTGGAAGCCTGTCCTGTCAGAGGCAGCTCAGCACATCTGGAACACCTCATCTGCAATCCCACTTATCAAACCTCTTCTTCCACTGAAAGGGCTGGAGAATGATGATGCAACTCCATGAAAATCTATCATCTGGTGCAATGCCACCAAAAGATACTGAAGACTGAACTGGAAGGCAACAAAAAAAAAAATCCAAGCGAGTGCGTAAAGAGGTGAAAAGAATTTTAGACACCCACATCTATCTCTGTGATGGTTCAGAAAGGCCAAGAACATATCACTGGCCTTTTCTTAGCAACAGGCAGCTGAATTCCTTGAGCATTCAATGCTTGCAGGTATTGTGGATGCAGCTGAGGGCTGTCAAGAGGAAAGACCAGCTACATGTTGGATGCACATCACACATCTGCCAGGACTAAAGGATGCCGAGCACTGCTCCTGCTTAGTAGGAACAATAGGGAAGTTATTAAAATATCTTTCTGCCCAGGAGTAGGGTCACAAAAGTAAACAAAAGAGAACTTTAGAAAAATTAACAGCAAGAGCAGGCACCAGTCTTACTGGAGCCACCACGAAAAGATTAAGGAGAAAGAGTTTGCACGTGATCCTGAATCCGCACTGCAGACAATGCATGTCTTAATCTTTTCAAGACTATTCAGAGAAGCAATAATTAATATTCAAGATCTCACAACTATTACAATTCTCTCTTTTTGCCTGAGTGAAAAAATCAGGAAAGAGCAACCCCAAGGAATGGAGCTCTGAGCCTGGAGGGAAAAGCTGTCCAACCCCTGGCTATGCGGAATTAGGACTCAGCAAGGAAGCCCATGACAACCACCCTCTGCATTCACCCCTGACCCCTGCAGACTTGTCATGCCAGGAAGGAAAATGAGGAGATGATCTTTAAGGTCCATTCCAACCCCTTAACATTCTATGATTCTATGTCCACAAGCCCCCAAATAGGCTGAACTCCTCCAGGAGGGATCCATTCTCCTCCTCCCTTGCCCTCATGGCAAAACCTCCTTCCCCCTGCTTGTACAAACACACACACAGACACGCTGCACCCAACTGGGAGCGTTCCCAGCACAGCTGATGGATCCTGACCCTGTGCAGCACAACCTGCTGTGTGTGTTTCAGACCCAGTCCTGCGGATGAAGACAAGCACCATCATCCTCCTCGCTCTCCCTTACCTCCTTGGCCCACGCTGGCTTCTCGCTGGCATTTATCCCTTCTTTGTAATGGTAGAGGGGTTTCTTCTCTGCCGGCCTCTGGTCCTGCCTCTGCTGCTGCTGCTGCTGCTGCAGGGACACCAGGTAGTCCCGCTCCTGCTGGAGCTGCCTCTGCAGCCTCTCCGCCTGCCGCTGCTCCTCCAGCTGCTTGCGCTTGTACTCCTACCCAGGGGAAAACACAGTGACAAGGTGCCCGGCCAGCCTGCAACCTGCAGATTTATCTGTCTGGGTGAACAATGGGGCCTGAGCATCTGAAAGGTTGTTTTCTGGCAGAGCTCACCGATTTGAAAGACTTTGGGGACTGAGCTGCAAAGCATTCCCAAGGAGAGACAGCAGAGCCAACAAACTCAGAGCTGTGACTCTGCCATTGATGCTTTGCAGCCACTGAACTGCTCCTTTTGGCAGGAATGGTGGATGTGAGTGCTGCCTTGTCAGGGAAACCCTGGGAGACCCACTGAGGGCTGATGTTTGCTTAGGAGTTACCACTGACTTTGCCCAGGTTTTTCTGGATGAGAAAAAGAAAGGATCAATTTGATGAGGTGCCAAACATCACCTGGTCAAGATGGAGCTCTGAGTAACCTGGTCTAGTGGAAGGCATCCCTGCCCATGGCAGGGGGGTTGGAAAGAGATGGTCTTTAAGGTCCCTTCCAACCCAAACCATTCCACGATTTTATGGTCAGACAAAACCCAACTCCTCTGTAGGACCAATTAATTGATCCTGGGAAGAGCCAGACTGCAAAGCCAACTGTGTGATCTTTCTGAATCCCTACAGCTCCATGAGTTTTAGGGAGTAAATAATTTTCAAAAGTCCTTTTAAAAGGCAAGGGCTTGTGTGAGGGTTTATGTTTTTCCTAAATAAAATAGCAAGACCAAAAAACAATGACCCCTGTAGATTAAAAGAAAATACAGCAGGAGTAACAGCTACCAGCACTAAAAAGGATAACTCAAACCCAAATTAAATAAAAAAGAGGACATCTAGAATGCAAACAGCACACAAGGGAATAGACAGTGTTCCTGCAAGGAAATTAAAACAAAAGCCTTCACTCAGAATATGAAGAACGGCATGGCAGGCTGGGTTTGATGGATGCAGGCACGCAACAGCTTGAACACACCCCAACATGCTGCAAACAGCCTCCAAAACTTCACAGCAGCAACCAGGGCTGCTCCTCTCACGAGGGCACACACACGCCAACGCCGCGGAGGGGACGCAACGAGAGCCGTGCACCATGAGGGGACCCAGCCCCGAGCAGAACGGGGGATCCAGGCATGCTGCAGCCACGGAGCGGGACAGGAGGCTCCAGGTAGGGTGGTGACAGCGGTGTCCCCCACGTCTGGGCATGGCAGGAGGCACTGGGGGGACACAGGTGCGCGCGGGCACATGCGGATGCGACACGGGCAGAAAGCGGCAAGCGTGGCCGTGGCCTCCCATTTACCAGAAGTAGCGCTTGCTCCTGCAACAACTGCTGCTGCAGGATCTCTAACTGTCTCTGCTCCTCCTCTAACTGTCGCCTGATGTACTCCTGGAGGCATGGGCAGCAAGGATCAAAGGAAAAAGAGAGAGAAGGTAAAAGAGCCAGTATTTCCGGAGAGGAAGGAGAATGAGGTGGGCACCCACATCCGCCCCGCCCAAGTGATCTGATTAATCAGCCCGGGCACCCTCCATCCCTGCCTGAAGAGCCCAGGGTGTCCACCACTCCACAAGAATGGAAACCACTGGGAAATGGCAAATGTTACCCAAGAATAACAAAAAATCTGACCCCGACAACAAGCGGGTGTGGAAAACCTGCATCAAGCGCCTTCACATCTGCGGGCCAGCAAGTGGATCCACACAGAAATAAACAACGGCAGTGAAAGCGACACACGCAGTGTTAACAATTAAGCAATTTGCTCTCAAGTGCTAAAAAAATGAGTGTTTACATGAAAATCCCTGATTAGAGGCAGAGGAATCCGTGCTGAAGGCGATGGCCCCACTCCCAGCCCGTTACCTGCTCGTGCTCCGCGCGCCGCCGCTCCTCCTCCCGCCGCATCTGCTCCTCGTAGTGCCGGCGCTGCTCCCGCTCCTGCTGCTTCCGCAGCTCCTTCTCCCGCCTCTGTTGCTGTGGGGGGCAGGAGGCACAGGTCAGCATCCCCATTCCTGTCCCCCAGAGCTCAAAGTCCTTTTTCTCATGAGTTTTGGGGTGTCACCTTGCCCACAGACGCAGAATGCTCCCACCCACCCCAGGAGATGCCCTGCCAGCAGGCTGGTCCATTTGGGTGGTAGAGGGACTCCTTGATCCCACTCCATCCTCACACACTCCGGTGCTTGGCACTGGCTGTGGAGAACCCACAGCATCCTCCCAGGCAGCAACAGATGATGATTTCTTCTCCCACCTGCAGATGAAGCCATGGGGGCAGTGCATGGTCCCCACGTTCCAGTGTGGCCAGCCAGGGGGTAACTCAGGCCTTGGACACCTGGGAGCTGCATGAGCCCATCACCTACAGGTAACACATCTCAGCCCCAAGCCCACCCATGAGGATGAGGGAGGCAGCCAGGGGAGCTACTGCCTATGAGAGGGGAATGCATCCTTCTTAATGTTTGCTGAGACCAGAAACCAACAAAGAAGACTCTTAATCCAAGTGTTTTTCCTTCTTGAAGCACCAAATGAGCAGGATGGGACTGCCCTTGCCATTCTCAGATCATGCTTGCCCCAGTCCCTCCTGGGTCACATCCCTGCCTGCTCCACTCTGTAGCACCTTTGCTGACAGCAATCCAGGGAATTCTGGGGTGATGACAACCTACAGCCTTCTGTGACTCATCCTGGGGGCCCTGGGTGACACCTGCAGCCCACTCATGCATGCTTTTAACCCAGCCTAACTCCTCCAGCTGCCCAAACCATGCCGGGAGCAGGGGCTGGCAGCAGAGTGCTGCAGTGCTGCACAGGCTGCTCGGCAGGGCAGCCCCTCACTGCAGCACCACAGCCAGCATCGGCAGAGGGCACTCAAATGCCGGCATTGGCTACTGGAGCTGCGCAACCTGCCCCGACTCCATCATCTCCATCATCTCCCGGGTGCAGCCACACGCCAACGGGAAGGCACTCGCTGAAGCAGAAACCTGGCCCTTTATTCTCCTTTTTTGCCTTTCTTTTTTTTCCTCCTTTTGCCGACACACGGTGGCTGAGCAGACCGCAGTGGGAATGCTGTCACTGGAGAAGCTGGCAATGCCATGCATTCCCTAAATCATGGGGAGGGCTGGAGCCAGCAGCTGAAGAGCTGGCTGAGCTTTCCAGAGACCTAAATGCTTCTGTGTGAAACTGCTGCTCTGCAGGAACCTGCACTGTATAGAAGGATTTAAAGTCTGTATCTATCTGTAGATACCTATACAGATACTGTATTTTCCTCCATATTCTATGTATTTGTGTCTCTGTGGAGATATACATCTACAGGTACCTTTACAGATAGATATCCATAAAGATAAATCTATCTGCAGATATTGTAACAAACATTTAAAGACCCCAATGCTCCCATCTCGGGAGGAGCCACCGCCTGTCCTGCTGCCGCCTCCTCACCCACAGGTAACATCCACAGGGACTGCAATGATTTCCTTGAGCTGCAGCACAGCTTTAGTGCCACCTATAGCCATATTTATCAGAGCTGCTGCACTCGCCTCGGGGAAGGAAAAACTGCATCCAACCTGAAATAACCTGCCAGCTCCAGACACCGGTGTGTCCCACTCCAGGCACAGTCACTGGCACTGCCCACGTACGCAGGGGACACGTGTGCTACTCTGTGTGTACGCCTGTCCTCGCTGGGAACAGGGGAATGGGAGCCTGGTTGTAGTTTTTGGAACGCTACACTAGAAATGGCAGAGGGCTCGCCACCAGGACACGGTCACTCTGCAGCAGGCTGCTGGTACACAGGATTTCTTGGCTTCACCAGCGCTCCCTGACCTCCTGAAGTGATGGTCAGTGCCCCCATGACCTGTGAAGCACAGATCTTCAGACTAATGTGTTGAATAAATGTTACCCCGAGCTTCCAATCACAGTTGTGTCACACTGGTTTTGGGGTGGGTTTTAATAGCTGGGTTTTTTTTAGTTAAACTATCACGCTGCTGAATAAAGCACATAATGCTTGTGTAGGCTGGGCTTGGCTGGCAGGAGGCAAGGCCCTGAATACCACAGCTATTTCTTAAATAAAATTCACCCAAATGGTTTTTATTTCCAATCTAGTAGGCGAACAAATCCAAATCCTTCCAAAGAAGGAGGCAAAAGTGATTTTCTCAAGGAGGGAGCAGCACACCATCCTTCCTGGGCACCATGTGCCCCAGCGAGGTGCCCCACTTCTGGCCTCTCTCCTTCAAGTCAGCATCTCACCATCAGCCTCCTAAAAGCCTATTTAACTCCAGGAATGAGAACTGAGGCCCACAGGTACCACTTTCTTCCAAAGCTGGGCCTGATGCTCCTGTGGATACTTGAAAGCCCTCTGCACCCTGCTGCAGCTGGGCTCTTGGGGCTGAGGCAGTGAGCAGGATCCAACACACACATTTACAGAGGCCAGAAGTGCAGCACTTCCCTCCAGCTCCACAGCACATTTGTCAGGTCACATTAAAAGCAAGTCATTTGTCACGGTCACATTACCAGCACCTTCAGCTGAACACTGCAGCCCAGCAGAGCGGGGCTGCATCAGCTGCCTTCCCTGGATGGCCCTGCTGCAGCAGCTGGCTAACATCTGGAGAGGATGCAGCGGGCAAAGCCTCCAGCAATGCCCCTGTCTCCCCTGTAGGTCTGAGCAGCACTAGGATGATGGGGACCCTTTCTGAAGCACGGATTTAGATCAGGGAGATGCAGCTGAAAACAACTGCATGTAGAAACAGCAAAAAAAAAAAAAAAAAGGAAAGATTTAGAGATCTCTCTCTCCTTGACTCCTTTTCTCCCTGTTTCTTGCCCTGCCTCTCCCACTGCAAGAGCACACTTCCCACATTTCTCCAAGCCTGGGACTGTGTGTATTTACACTATCCAGATCCATTATTCATGCAAGGCAAGAGCACCAATTAATTAGGACTGCATTTAAACAACTCTGCAGGTAAAGCTATCTATATGTAGCCGCTTGTAAGCCAGAACGGGATCTTATTTGCGCTGCACCAGATATGACAGGTTTTAAATATTGATGAGAGAAGACACACGAAGGCAAAACCTCTGGTGGGAAGGCCCTTGGAGGCCTGGCATGAAACAAGGACTTCAAAGAGCAAGCTCACTTTGCTGGATCAGACACATCCTGGGCTACGAGCAATGAGAGAGCTGCTGCCGCCCCTCGAACCCCGTGAGCTCAGAGAGGCACTGACACTTGCAAGAAGAAGCTCCTGGAAACCCTGGCTTGCTGCTCCCAAACACCAGCATAAGCCAAAAAAGAAGTGGAAGGGGAATTCCAAGTGACAAATGAAAACAAATATTCTAGGTGGTTGCATTGTTGTGACAGGCTCATTTATCTGAGGCACCAGGGAAAGAGCGACTGTGGCTGGAACATCATCTTTCCCGGCAGACCAAGCACTGGAGCACGGAGAGGTGTTTCCCACTGGTAGAGAAACTGGGTCAGAACTTCCCACCATGGCAAACAGGGATCTGATTTGCTCTGAACCACTGCAGAGCTTTTACTCGGGATCACCATGAAGGGATGCCTCGTGCAGGAAAAATCTCATGCTTCAGAAACTACGAGCCCTACATGCTTCCTGACCAAAGAAAAATGAGAGTGACATGAGATTTAGCTCATACCCCTACTACAGGAGCTGCTGTAACACAGCTCTCCTTGGAAATGGGTGCAGGAATGCTGCTGGGACCACTGCAGTGTCCCCATGTACCACACAACTGTGACAGGGCTGTCATCTTAATGACAAGGCTCCTACAAGCTATAGGACACCTGCACATGCAGAAGAAAATGACACACCACCATTTTAGGTAACCTAAATTTATCTGTAATTAATTGCTGTAATTTTTTTTTTGCATCGCTTTTTAAGAGCTTCTAGTCGATTTTCTTCTGGTTAACATTTACAGGAGCTTCAGCAATTTTTTATGCCTTGAACATCCAGCTCTGTAAGTGCACTAACTGAAACCTCACATGCAAACAGCAAGATGCTTAGATTTGCCTTGTACATTTCCTGTAAAGATCTGACCTTCATTTTATACCTAGAAAGGGAAAAAATCCACAACATGGCAGAAAAATGAGGTTATATAAAGCCCTCTCTGACTCCATCTGCCCACGGCTGCCAAGGGGTCTGCACAGAGATTTGTCTTGCAGGATCCCTAAAGCTCCTGACCCTGGATGTGTTATTCCCACAGCTCAGCTGGAGTTTTGCTGGTTAAACCAGTGCATCAAGGCTCATTCTGTGCCAGCAACAAATGGAAAGCTGATTAGGGAACTATATATATCTAATATATGTATATATAGGGAAAAATTAAAATATATTCAAGTCTATTCACCCTTCTGCATGACACAAACATTTTCTGCAGTGCTGTTGGATCTATTGATATTTAATTCTCTAATTTGAGGGTTAGTTCTGGTGCACATTTTGAATTCATGAGACCAACTTTGTGCACGAGGGAAAACAAAGCTGCAACTCTGCTCCCATGAAAGTCCCGGTTTCAAAGCTAGCTTGGGCATTTTTACTTCCACTGCAATTAAAGACAGCTGCAAATCTAAATCTCTTTGGCTGCCTGAAAAAAGATTCAGCCTCAGAGAAGGAAATTGGTCAGCTCCTGAAAAAGGAGGCCCAAGTGTCCACCAGATGCAAGGAGACACGCAAAGGATGACAGCAGGTCTCGGGGGCACCAAGAAGTGAATAAAAAGACCACCAGAAGATTTCCTCAGTTGACTTTTTTCTATATGCATTTGATGCTATTGTTGGAGCAACATCAGGAGATGGTGGATTTCCCCAAAAAAGCCCTAACATGGAAGGTACTTCGTGAGACGTTCAGAAATCCCCATTTAGGAAGATCAAGGAGACAGAAAAAATGAGATTCTTTCATTTTGAGCTCTGCTAGATGAGACATGAGAAAGGGCTGAAGCTCTACCCCTGCCAGTATTTAAAGGCAGCATTGGAAAACCACCAAACAAACCTCCTGAAGGTCTACACTGACGGAGGAATGGGCCAGTTATCCCACTACCAGGCCTTTCTTCAGCTCTTCTGCTGTGCATCTCCAGTACAAATTAACTCCAGGCATTTCTGAGGTTGGCATCCTAAGTCAATCCTTTTGGAGCTGCACTTGGGCCCAAATGCCAACTCATTCCCTCAGCCTGGACACCTCCGTGGCATCTTATGATGAGTAGGAGCTCTTTCTGTAAACACAGTAATATGTTTGGCAGCTTGAACAGGCTGACTTAGGAGACCCAAAAGCCACCAGCTCCAAGGGTTTATTTGTCCCGGCTGCTCTAGTGGGTTTTAAAGGTCAAATTTATTTTGAAAACACAGTAATCTGAGTCTTCCACTGGCCTCTCCTCCCAGAGATGTGCTGGTACAGTACTGTCTGCTGGAGGCACACCCCATCTTAGTCAGACCATAAAGTAGCATGGAAGAAATCCTGTTCCCATTAACCAAAATAAATCCATGACCAAGAGTCATCAACAATAATTAGAGCAAAGCTGGTGTAGGAAAAAGCAGAGAGGCCCGACAGGAGCAGCCTGGCTGCTGCTGGAGCCTTTGGGTACTGCTGGGATGGGTACGAGTGCTGGAGCAGCACTCCACATCCATGGAGTGTGCTGGGAGCCTCGGGGCAGACACATCCAACTCAGCACAGCTGTGACAGCTGCTGTTGGCTGCCTCTGTCTGGCCATCAGATGCTTCCTGCCCCAAAATATCTGGGAAGAGCAAAGACCAAGCCATATCCCTACAGCAGCAATGAAACTTTATTTGCTAATCCCTGCATTTACAGATTTTCTGGTTTTGAAGATTCAGAGCACCTTGCAGCTGGCAAAGCCACAGCCAGCCGTGCTGGGGAGCATCTGTCCTCACCACTGCCACAACCCACCACGTCTGCAACAGAAGGTCTGCACCTCTTTCAAGGACTCCTGCTTTAACCCTCACCATAGCAACTCAGCTGTTTCTTGCTCGCCACGCAAACGGTGTCTAATAGAGAACAGAGCTCACTGTACTCTGTGGCTGGATGCAGGTGAAGCTAAACCTGGCCAGATGGACCTGAGGAAATGGGCACTTGAGAAGATGTTGGGGCTGCCACAGCTGCCAGGTGGCCCCAGCATCTGCCCTGATCCTGGCTGAGCCTGTGGGACTGACCGCATCAGGGGGGCAGAGGATGCTCTTCAACTACAGCCCCCCTGCCTTTCCCCACTCGTCTGACATGGCAGGAGCTTGCAAACACCTCTCAGCCAGCTTTGCTCCAGCATATCCCCTTTTCAACTGAGGTCCAAAAGCTGAAAGGCAGCTGGGAAGAAGGCAATGGGTGAAGAGCCCAATGGGGCTGTTCAGAGTCACTAGAAAAGGCGTTGGGCTTTAATCCTGGCTATGGTGGCATTAACTTTTAATGACCTGAGGACAGAACAGAAGGGAACTGGAAGAGCCCAGGGGACTGAGCACAGCCCAGCCCAGCAAGGCAGCAACTCTGTAGCTCAGGGCAGAGCTTGCCAGCTTAGCAAGGGGATTAGTCCTCCATTCAAAACCTGCCTGGGAAGCAGCAAAGAGAGAACAATTTCCTTCTATGTGAAGAGAACATATTAATACAGCAGCAAGCATTGTATTCATTACAGGATTGCAGCTAATCTGGTGTCTGCTTTTATTCTGCTGTTGTTCTTCTCCTGTACTGCTTGCAGCAAGCAGGCTGGGACAAAGGCAGAGCCAGGCTTCCTTACAACAGTCCTCACCAACATCCACTGGGGCAGGGCATTTTGGGGTGCATCTATGTGCAAACCATGTCCTCTCTCAAAGCAGCCTGCCAGCCTTGGGAAGGGTGCAGGGCTCTAGCAAAGCCTGACCTACAAAGTATTGAACACGCTGTGCTCTGATAACACGGCAGACCTACATATTTACCAGACTGAAAAAATGCTTTGCCTGGGATTTGCCTGTGTTGATTTTCGCCCTGGAGGAGCTCAGAGGACCACCTCGAAGAAGGGCCATACCATCACCATCAGCTGCCTGAAATTCCTTCCTGTCTGTGCCCCTGGCCTGAGGCAATACCCAGTACAGGGAGAGATTGGTGACCAGAGTAACAGACCTCTGGCTCGTGCAAATTAAGGGGGTGGATGCTCTAATAGCCCATTCACTGAAAAAATCCTTTTATCAGACATATAGGTGACCTCTTCAGAAAGCTAATTTAATGACCCTCAATGTATGAACCCTCCAATGAGCCACTTGGGCTGAGTTCAGAGCAAGGCAATGTGTGGCTTCGTGCAAAACCCCACCAAGAAACCCCAAGAGGTGCGGAAAAGCCCCTTTATTTTTTGGTGAACTTCTTCAATACAAGACCAGGAGCTAAAGCAAAAGTGAGCTCTTCCTCCAAAGCATGTGGCCAGGCTGAGCAGCTCAGGGACACCCAAAGTCACACAGTCAAATCCTGCAGCTGGATTTTAAATGGGGTGGATAATTGTATGACTGATTGCATTTGTGGCTGGTATGTTAAGACAAGGGTAATGAAATCTTATCCTTTGGGGCAGATATGGATCATTGCACAAGTCAGGCAGGCATCTGCCCCTCCCCTGCAAGTGAAATTGTAATTGGCAGGGACTGTAAGGACTGAAGTTGAAATTAGGGATTAAATGGGACACAAACGGCACATGGATCTGGGGATAGGGAAAATGGAGCTTTTCAGCTTCTTCTCAACTGCAACAGTCCACAGGAGCAAATAATGATCACGAACTTGACAGATGCTGGACCAGTAAGAGTTCTGCCCACCTTGACTGAATACAGCTGTCGCCCCAATCATGGGCTAACTCTGCTCAGTAGTTCCAGGGACCCCTTTAGGTTTGGTATTCCAAGGGTTTATTTATAGCAAACCAGTTCTATTACCTTCACAAAAGTTGGCAACACTTGCTGTGGTGAGGAGAGTGGCTGGAGGTGGCTATGCCAAAAGGATGAGCAGAGGGGCTTGACCAGTGTAACAAAATGTTCGGGGTTACTGACTAGAGAGGTCAGGACATGACCTTAAACCAGGCTGAGAACAGTCCCTCGGGACCCGCCACCAGAAATCCCGCTGCTCCACCTAAAACCAGCTCAGCCCTGGCCCGTTACCTCCTCCAGCCTTCGCCTCTGCTCCTTCTGCTCCTCGATCCGCTTCTGCCGCTCGGCCAGGAGCTGCCGCTTGTGCTCCTCGTTCTCGCGCTGCTGCTGCTCCAGCTGCTGCCGGCGCAGCGCCTCCGAGCGCTCCTTGTTGGCCAGCTGCAGCCGCAGGAAATCCCGCCTCAGCGTCGACTCCCCGGGCAGGTTCAGGATGGAGCTGCACACAGGACAAGCATCAGAGAAGATCCCCTCTGTGCAGCCTTCAACTTCTTGCCTCTGTGTGATTTCCCAGTGTGGCCCCTCTGCCCTCCATGCCAACAGCACCCGAACACCTGACAGAGCTCGGGCAGCAGTGGAGGGAGGGATGGGGGCCTGCGAGTGCCAGGGCAGGGTGGCAGAGCTCTGCTCATGGCTCACCAGTCATCTACTCACTGTAAATGGAAAGGTTTCCTTTACATTAAGTTTCTAACCAAAGCCTCTGGTGCTGCAGTGGCTGGCACACGCTGTATTTAGCTGTGCACAAAGCACATTTAGCATGAATCACTGCCAGCTATTAAAATACTACATTATCTCAGTGAAATAATGGAATAACCTGATACTAATTACAACAGCTCTGAAAAATGCCACCAAAGAAAGTTCCAGCCCCACAGTGATTGCAGCAGCACCAGGGAGGTTTCATGGTGAAAAATTATATGGAAACACAGAGTTACACTTGGATGTAAGGAACCACATTTTAAAGAGTTTTTTAATTTCACCTCACATTTTTCCACATCCCAATATCCACATTTCCATGACAGCACCATGCCGTGCTGCAGATCCCACAGGCAATGGGGTTTTCTTCCCCAGCTTTTGGTTAAGGTGATCCAGAGCATCAGTTTATACCCACGCACCACCCAGCAGCGAGAATATCCTCTCTTCTGCCAGGGAACAGGACTCAGTGCTCAGACTGTCCTTTTTCCATTTCCACTTCATATGAGCCCATAATCCAAGCTGATTTTATATAGAGCTAAAGGGATGTAAGGGCACAAACGAAATGCTGATTCTTACCTCGGCTCTCCAGAGTCATTTTCCTCCTCCTCCTCCTCACTTCCACTGTACTCGTACTCTGTCTCATCTAGGAACAGAATTGCTCATCAGTGCCCTTTGCTGGACTCACTTGTTTTTCCAGTGGCTGAAAACCCCAGAGCTCTGAAGGCAGAACAGCCAACTCTCTTTACCTCGCATGACCAGGAAAAAGCAGCATTACTGCTCTGTATTTTCTGGTTTTATGGGGGCCATGAGGCCAGGGAAGCACCAGCACAGTGGGCAACAGCCCTGACAACCACAGCCCCTTGATGCAGAGATGGGCACGTCCACGAAACAAGAATTTATCCCCAAATGACAGTGAGTGACCCCTTCTTCAGGGTAGTTCTGCAACGGGAGGTGCCCCACCAGCTACTGGAACCATAGTCACAGGAAGGTGGGATTTAACCAAGGCTCTGAAGGCACCAGCTCCTCTTTCCCTAAACATAGGCTCTTCCTATGCAAATCCATGTAATTTCCAGGCAATGAAGATATCTACAAAAAAGCTCACTGCAATGTTGTGTTACATACTGCAATTTCTGTTGGGATATCATCTTTATCGGATGAAGGGAATTATAGTCAAAGAAAGGCTCACATTTATCCAATTACTCTCCATCTCTAGGGTCCAACCTTCATCTGCCAGACTAAACACATTTAATACTTCACTGGGATCCCATTTTATTGTTTTGATTGTAGTGAAATCTATTACAAGGGGCTGGAAGGTACGCATGAAAAATTAATTCTGCTACCAATAAGAAGAAAAATAGCAACATATTAATTTGTTGGATTCTACAAATGAGCTTTCAAATTAAAATTCAGTTCACAAGCAGCTGAATACTTTAACAAGTTTCTTCTGCTATCTGATCTTTCTTGCAGAGGACTTTGATAGGGCCTGGAGAGTTCAGTGAAAACATTCAGTTTAATAGGTTATTCCTAGTCAGCGGAATTGCTTTGGGGCAAGGGTCTTATCTGGATGTTCGTTTGCACAGCTCTGCTCATCGCTGGTGCTGCAGGGATGTCACGTAGATCAACACATTTGGCATGAAATACGTGAGCTGGGGAAAATTCAGCTTAGCAGCTTCACCCTCCCACACGCCAGCACGGATCTATGCAAACGTAAATTTTATACACACGCTTTAATGAATCAAAGCTTAGATGTTCCGTGTGGAAATTACCACCTGGGCTAAAAAAAGACATCATTTTTCATTAGGAAAAAAAACAGTATTTAAAAACACTGATTAACTCTAATGACAGTCACCTGTCTGCTTTGCATGAACACCCATTGTTTAGTTATGGGTATTTATTTTCATTTCAATGACTGAGAGGAATCAAAACAACAAAACAATCTAACCCCAAAACCACAGGGAGCATGGTCACACAGAAGATCACACCTATTGAACTCAACCAGATTGCAAACAAACTCACCCATCTGAGTGAGGGGATCTGGTACTGAGAGCACAGGCAACCCAGTCCTCTCCGCCTTCCCTCTTTTACCCACATGGATGTGCCTTGGTCTGCACTAGCGATCCCCAAGCACATGGCAGAGGTCATGGATTGCCCAGACAGGGATGTCTGAGAGCATGGCAGAGGTCATGGATTGCTCAGAGTGCTGCTTCTCCACTAACCCTCCTCTCTTCTCCACTGACCTTTCTCTCCTCGCTTCTTTTTAGTCCTGTCGATGTGGTCCTTGAGCTGGATGCGGACCTGCCTCTCGTTGGGCTGGTCTCGGATGAAGGGGTGCTTCATCAGCTGCTCCGTGGTTGGTCTCTGGCTGTGGTTCTTCACTAGGCAGCTCTCAATGAAGGACTGAAACTTTTTAGACCTGGTCAAGAGCAGGGAAGGAAGGTACAGAAGTAACAGGTAAATGTATCGATTCTCATGTTAGGCAGTGAAAAAAAAACTTGGTGGTATTTGAGAAGATTTTGCTCAGTTCTTGCTCATCATCCCAGAAAGCTGGGAACCATCAGAATGACCAGAGAATCACCTAAGCCAGATGTCACCAATGGCAACCAAGAAAAAGCAAGGGAGTGTTTCTCCTCCCTTCCCTCTGAACCTGTGAAACTGCAGGTAGAAATGAGATACAACACACACAGATATAAGCACGATGCCTGAGTGGATAGTTTCTCATGTTTTATAGCCCCTTGGGCAGTGTTTCAAGAGATGAATCTTTGTGAAGATGAGTGGGACATGCTAGGTTAATTTTTTTTTTTAGATTTAAGTCCCAACACTGCAGGGCTTGGTAAAGCTCAGGCAACCTCCAGGCGATGCTGCTGCCTGCAGCCCTTCCCTGCTCTCTCAGCAGCATCACAACCCACCAGGTCTGGGGGGCCACCAAGCCCCTGATCCAAGAAACTGCTCTTTTGATAGAGATGGGAACAGAGCCCTGCCCTCCTCACAGCCTCCTTGCCCACAAAGCTACATTCAATCTCAGCTAAAACAGCTTCAGCCAAATCTTTAATAAACAAATTTGTCTTAGTCTCAAGTGCTGCATATCCAAAGTTTTCCTGGAACTAATTTCACCACATTATAAACTCAAGAGAACAGGGATTTACAAGAAAGGAAGATGTTGACAGGCTACTGTAGTCTGTGTTGCTTTAGCAAATAAGAAAATGAATATAAATTAATGTCAGAAGCCAAAAGATACTACAGAATTGCATTAGAAGTAAAACAATAAGCTTTCAGGGATTTTACTTTTAAGCTGTCAGACTAAAATGATTTAACTTTTAAGTGCTAATCCATACAAATTGAGATGCAAAAATAAAATATGCTAGTGGATGCAATTAAATCTTCCCTACAGCTTTGCTAATGAGCAAATCTGCCTTCCCCACCTTGCCCTGAGAAACGCAGTGCCCCAGTGTACCCAGAAGGGAAAATCAATGTGATGCTCAAAAAAAATCCGCTTCTAAAATATGATTCTCCCTTGTTGGTGTGAAGCTGGAGAGACTCCAGTCCTGGATGCGTGCTCCAGTGGAAATACAGTACAGGTGAAGTAGCTAAAAAGTTTTCCTCCTGGAAGTGCTGGGATGGGGGTCCCAGTGCCCTGTGATGCCCTAGGACACCTTTGCTGCCTGAGCAGCTATGGACAGGGATTTCCTGTCCACTTTCCAGCTCAGGCCACTGGATTTCCCAAAATCTTCCTCTCTAAACAAGCCAGCCTGTCCAGTGGCACAGTTCAGCCCTCACTGGAGCAGAGGACCAGGGCTTTCTCCCTGGCTCTGATCCAGGAGAACTCCACCACATGTTTCTTCCCCTCCCCAGGCCCAGGTCAGCCCACCTTCCTGAAGCACACGCTCCTCCAGCTCCTGGGGTTTGTAAAGCTTAAATCAATGTTTGCAAAGTCTTTGCAGCTGCTTGGATGAAAAGTGGTATCACAGTGCAAATATCACCTCATTAACAAAGAGGTTTCATGTCTTTTACAAGGCAGGGCTAGAAAAGGTTTATGGGAACAAAATCACTTAAGTTCGAGTTCATTTTGCCTGCAAACAGGGGAAGAAGAAAATAAAGCTTCATTGCTGGCTTTAATTGGGAAAGAAAATGATACACCAAAGACTTTAATTTCAGAGGAACACAGCACTAATTGAAAAGCTAGTATGAGGATTTAGCAAGCAACAAAATTATTTTCCTCTCTGCAACTTTTAATTCAGGACAGGCTCCCACGCCAGTGTTCCCTCTTGGCTTTCCTGACCTACCCTCAGAGGTGCTGGAGTCCCTTCACTACTTTTACATGTAAGGAAAAAGATGGTCTGCCCATGTGGGAGTAAATAACACTTTTATTTACGTGTTGCTGTGCACGAAAGCAAGGACAAACTCAAGGTTCAAGCTGAACCTTTCTCCATTTTGCTTTGCTCTTGTGACCTGTGCTTGTGAAAGCCAGCCCACTGACTGCCAAGGAGCCAGCCCAAAAGCCTGGTCAAACATCTCCACTCTTCCTTAGATGGGCTTGCAGAATTCCAGGACCCATCCTGGCAAGGCCCAAAATCTCCAGCTGAGAAATGAGCCAAGGACAACAAATCTGCCCAGTGCCTCATTGAAAATGCCATAAAAATTTGCTTTCAAGGAGTTGGTGGAGCTTCATCTGGACCCTTTGGAGCTTTCCATTGCAATGACAGCTTGGAAGATGGATCTAGGTTTGAGCTGCCTGAGGTACACAGGTCCCAACTCTCCTGGACACCAGGGATCCCCCTGCTTGTTCATGGAAGGGTAGCAGAGGCCAGGTGAGCCTTGAAGCTGGAGTTTTATTGCACTATTGCTTCCCAGGAGATCCTTCCCTCCAAGCACCCAGGATGCCACCCCTGGCACAGGCAGAGCCCAGCCCTGGGCAGGCACCACAGGATGTGCAAACCTGGGACAGCTGCCAGACGTGTGTGGGAAGGTGGTGCCCAGGAACACCCCACCTTGCACTAAGGACATCCTGTGATCTCAGAGCAGGGACTAAAACACAGATTCCATCCCAGCTCCATTTTTACCTTAAGGACATGGGGAAACATCCTGCTCAAAATCTGCTTTCATCAGCTCCCCTCTGCCTGGAGGCTGAGGGAGTCTTTGCTGAATAAACAGCACTTTTGTATGAAAAATAAACTCTGAAGTCTCACAATCCTTTTTGTGCTGTAGGAGTGAGGATAACAAAGGAGCAGACTGGTGATCTGGCAGAAAACAAGCACCTACACTATTTTCTCAGCTGACTAATGGTATCCTCAAAAGGTCGCGCAAAGAGAGAGCAAGAATATCTGACACCCTCTGCAGAGCCAGCTGGGAATGGTCCCTCTCCTCCTGGTTTGGCACTGGAGCAGCTGATGATCAGGCTAACAAAACTGAGATGCCTCCTGCCAAAGCCTAGGTGAGTTTTTAGGCTGGTCCTAAAAGCCCACCACCATGCATCCAAAGCAGAGGACTCCAAGTCCCTCTCGCTCCTCTGTCAGCAACAAAATACCTGCTGCTGTGGCCCCAGGTGTTGTCAATACCTACCATGGGCTCCTCTCATTTTTACTGGTCTGTAATAAATAAAATAATAAGTGAAATTTAAAGGATTAAGGCAAAACTTCCCCCTGTGAGCTCAGCCTGTCTGGGAACAAGGGGCAGTGCTGTCTCTCTAACATGTGGCAGATCTTTCCTGACTAAACCACTGCTGAACCTGGGGCAGGAAAACAGCACAAACCAAAGACAAGTGTTTTTAAGGACTCCACTTCCATCAATACAGAGCATACAGTAACAAAACAACATCTGCTGGGCTTCAGGAATATTTTTCCTGCGGGTTTTTATTGGCATGCCTCACTTTCTTTCCTTTTTTTTTTTCCAAAACAGTGATGTATCTTTTCCTGCAAAATTTTAAAATAAAGCCCAAACTAAGTACAAATCTCTGCATTCCTGGGCCTTCAAGATAAACCATCCTTTTTTTTTTTGGCCTGAATACATGTTTCCACTTGAGAACGGAACCTGACTGGAACAAAGCGGGAGCCAAGCAAAGTGTCATCAGACTTCAGGCTGCACAAACTGCCCTGGAAAAACCAACTCTGCACTGTGAAATGGCAGGGTGAGCGTGCTTCTCTCTCTGCATACCAAGGAACCCCTCCATCCCACGGTGGATCCTTCAGAACACATTTCTTCTCCATAAGAGACCAAACCCCAATTCTGGGGTTGATTCTGGGGATCATCACCAACCCCTAAAACTATGTAAGTATCAACACCATGTCCCCAGCATGGCTGGCTGTAGAAACAGGTTGCTCCAGAAATGTTTTTAGAGTCCCTAAAGATTGAGAAAGAAACTCACCACTTCTTTGATTTCAACCTCGGGGCTGGGTTGCGGGGGATGAGGAAGAGGGCTCTCATGGGATGCATGTCACACAGAGCTGCAATTTGTAAGAAGAGGCATTAAACATGGCACAGACATCCAGCTGGGAGAGCTGAGTTTCCTCTGAGGCTGCCAGACCCTCGTGGCAGGATGACTGCAGCAACAACCCCGCACAGACAAACCCCAGCCCTGGGGCTCAGGTGAGGGCTGATGTCCCCATCCCAGGGCTGTGAGTGTCCCCAGCACTGCCAGGGTCAACACAGGAGCTGGCTGGGGACACCTCTGCTCCTGCAGCTCCATGTCCTCAGCACCTGTGAGGTGCTGAGATCAATGGGCCAGAGCATGGGACAGCCATGCCACATGCCACGATGCTCTGCTTTATTTACTTGCATTTTCCAGCAAGGACAGTCCCAGGATTATGCTGAAAACCGTGGCAGTGTGACTTGTGAAGGTGCACCAGGTGAACCCAGCATGTCACTACCAGCTCTTAGGTGTTTTACCTGCTTCCAGTCCCTCCATCCCTTCTTCATCCGTGTTTTATTTGAGGAAACCATGTCCCAGAGTGCTCAAAGATGTATCAGGGTCACAAAAGTCTGCCTTTGCTCACTGCCCACCCTGCCCCCTGGGCCATGCTGCCCTGGCAGCTTTGTCCCCATGGATGCTGCGAGCTCCACCTCAGCAAGCCCAGGGAAACCCTTTGGGGTGGTGTTTCTTGCACAGAGCTGAGCTCTGGCTGGTGCTCAGCAAACCCCAGCATGTCACAACCCAGAGATAATGAACAATGACTCTACTCACGGGGAGCACCTTCGGCCATCTCGATGGCTGTTATCCCCAGAGACCACAAGTCACTCTGTGAAAGAAAGCAGAGGGACATTGCCAGTGGAAGGAGAAATGGACACTTTTATTCACCCTGTTCCCAAGCCTTGCTCAGCCCCGAGTCTCCTGAAGGATCAGAGCAGAGACAACACACCCATTTGGGAAACTCTTTGATTTCATACCTGTATCACTCTTCCTTCCATTTTCCCCCTTGCCACCAGGGACATCTGAATCCCCAGCTCCCAGCCAGGCAGCAGCAGTGAGCTCCCCTCCAGTGCCTCCCCCCCACCCCACCATCACTAATGAGCTGTGGCTGCACCCCCAGCCCTGGTAATGAGTCCCAGGGGATGGATTGGCTCTCCTGGCAGGGCAGGAGGCAGAGGCTGTGTGTGCCCAGTGAGAGAAGACGAGTGTAACCCATCTGCTAGACTGGGAACATGACTCAGACCAATGCTGGTGCTTTCATCTAAAGCTGGAAGGGATGGACTCTGCCTTCCACCCTTCCTCTTGTACACCCAGCTCTCCCTTGCCCTGCTGTCTGCCACGTCCCTGCAGTCCCACTTCACCTTTCTCCTCTTCAGTTCAAGAGCTGCCCTTTCTAAACCGCCTCAAGCCTCTAAACCTACCATTTAGTGAATAAATCCCAGGAAGGTTGTTTTTCCCAGCACAGAGTCCCAAAACCCCAGCCAGAGCTAGAGAACCACCAGCACCTTTTCACATACACCCTCCAGGAAAGACAACTTGGATTTTCAATTTCAAGGCACTTTTCCTTGTTTTTAGCTCAAGTTCTCCCTTAACAAATACTGTCCTTGCTACACATCTTTGCACCTGCTTAAAAATTCTCTCTCAAATCTTATTTTCAGCCCTTTCACAGCACAGTCTCATCCATTCTTTGTTTCTGGTCAGCTGGGATTTCTGCTGCATACTTAATTATCACAGTCTTTCCACATGATTCAGCACACATGACCCCTTCCCTCTGGGTTGCCACTGAACTCCTTCCAAATTCCTAATGTGTCTTTCCATATTGAGGTGCCCAGTATTATATGCAAGATGCCAAGTGATCTTAAAGCTGGAGGAATACAGAAAGGGATTATCACCTCTCTAAGTCTCCCAGAGAAAGCAGAAAACTCAGCGGGAAGCACACGTTTTATAATGATCTGGAATTCAGGATTTTTTTGAGTGGTTTTTATTTTTAAGACTGAAAAGCCTTTCAGTCCATCCAGCAAAGGGATGCTGTGCTAATACATTTGCATTGCCTTGACTTGGGAAGGGAAGCAGGCTTCTTTCTCCCCCTGCTTTTGATTCTAAGCTTATTGACAAGATATCTCTAAAGAAAAAAGGAAGACTGGCTGGGGAAAAAACCAACAAATAACCTCAACAGTGGGGGGTTTCTATTTGTTCTTTTTTAAAGTGGTTTATTTATGTGAGGAGGTATTTACTGCCTCCTTCCATAGATTACACAGGCATCTCTTTCTGGCTAAGAAAACAGTGAGATCAGAGGCTTTTTGTCCAACAGATTAAGCCTGTGAGGATTCCTTTTCTCACCCTATAAATCTCATCTTTTGTATTCAGTATTTTAAGCCGGTCACCTAAACCTGAGAGCATCTGATTTGCATCCTTTTAAAAAGAAATAATTATCATTTACATCCTCCTCACCCTACTTCAAAGTGAGAGCATCAGGTTCGGGGAAGTGATCCGGGGTATGGACTAAAGTCCAGTGGCTCCCACACCACCAGGAGCTCTGAAAGCACCCTGCATGGAGCGTGTCAGCAGCAATCAGCCTCCTGTTCCCCACCCCCAGCCACAGGAAAATGGCCAGGGCCAACTTCAGAGAGGCGAGCGCCCGGCTCGCTGCGAGCATCTGATCCTTGGGGACAATGGAGGGATTCTGGTCCTGGCGCCTGTGCATCAGTCCACGGCATATTAAGTGCCCCAGTTATTCTGGCAAGAGGAAAATCCTCGGGGATTTCAGAGGGTAGAAAGCAGCCTATGAAGATATCAGTCCTTTTTAAGAAAAAGAATAATAAAAAGCTGTGATTAATGAGAGTGTTGCACAGGCAGCTGTCGGTGGGGAAGTGGTGAGAGCAGCCAGAGCAGGGTGCAGCCCTGTCATGAAGCGCTGCCCTCAGCAGAGCTGAGGAAATGCCTGTTGTAATTGGTTAATCAAAGAGTAATAAGTAACTGGAGATTAAACTATTTCTACGTGTCCCCATCATTAACAATTTCTGTAACCCAGAGTCTGAACTTGGACTGGAGAGCTGCTGTCTGGAAAACCATCCGTTCAAAAGTTGACTGCTGCACTTAAATGGCTGCAGTAGCAAAGCATCATTTGGTTACTTTAAAATCATTCATTTCCCAAAAATTTCTGTTAATGATCAGTAATTGCAGCCCAAATTGTACCACGACAGTGGGCTGTGGCTCTGTTACATTGGAGTGTTCTACTTTTAGAAAGCAGCTCACACCAGAGGGTCTCAAAGTCCTTTTTAAACACCACCTTGTGAAGCGACCTCTCAGCATGCACATGAACAGAGGTACAGTGAGCTTCACATCTGCCTGAGCTTCCCCCCCAGAGTTCACGTGTCAGTGTCCTGCCCTCCTCTCTGGACACACTCAGTGGACCTTAGGAGGCTTGGAGTTAGAAATTCAAGTTCTGGACACTTCAAAAAAAACCAAGGAATAAAAACCCAAGGGATATTTCTACAGATGTGTGTCCAGAAACTTGGTAGTAAGGCAGAAACAGGATAAACTATATTAAGCTCTCCCTGCTTTAAACATCAGACCTCCCTGCAGTTTGAATGGGCAGGTGGGACTCTGAACCTTCCTGTGGATCTGCTGCATGACACAGGGCTCTGTGCCACGTTATAACTCAGGAGCGATGTTGTGCTGCCACCGATCCAAAAATAAACTTCAAACAGGCTGGAGAGACATGTGAAAAGTAGGTCAGCCCCCTAAACGTCTGATTGTGTGGCAGCCTTCACATCTCCCTGTGAATATCAGCCTGCAGGCCAGAGGATGTGATTTTACCCTTTCTAAACCCGACCTGACTCCACTCCAGAGTAAATAGAGCAAATACAGCTTGTTTGACTGGAGTATTTAAATACACAGCACCAAAAAGCAGGGTAGCAGGTAGGAAGCCTGAGTCTGACACCTTTCTCCACAGGGGGAAAGACTCCTCCCAGCAAATCTGGATACGTGAACAGCACAACAAAGCTTCAGGACGGACCTGAACTGGCATCCCCAAATCCCACAGCCAGAAAGCAGGAGGAGCCTGCGCTGCCTGCCAGTGCGTTTTTCAAAGCTGCAAGGATGTTCCGGATTCCTGAGTAAGGAGATGCTCGTTTAGGTACCTTGAAGTCGTAAGTGGCATCGGGATTTTCATCGCAGGCGATGACCTCGGGGGCCATCCAGTAAGGCGTTCCAATGAAGGTGTTTCTCCTGCCCACCGTCCTGTCCAGCTGGGCGCTGACACCAAAATCCACTGTGGAGCAAGGAGACAATGGGGCACCATAAGGTCAGAGACAAACCTGAGCAACGCTCTGCTGCTGAATGCAAAACCTTGTGTTTGTTCAGAACAACGCCACACGGCCAGGAAAGAAAGACGTGGCTGAAGACATCCCTGTTTGGTCTCTGCTGGGATCAACAGAGGTCAGTCAAGGACAAACCTGATCATCTGATGTCCAGGTTTTGTACAAAACCCTGTGCCTTTTCCTCCTTGCCAGGAGGCAATGAAAAGAAATCACAGCTCCTCATACTAATGAGAAACAGGGTTAGCAACATGAATAAGCAGCAGCCTTTGTTCTACACTTGCTCATTTGAATTAAAGCCTGCCAAATACTGGTGGAAGCCTCATTTTTCTACCTAAATTCTTGCTGCAAATGGCAGAAATGCAAAAGACTTAAGGAACTAAGGGCCAAGGACAATGGCCCATGGGAAATGTCTAGCAGAGAGCTGCAAAATGAAGAAAAAATTATGAAATCAAACCAATGAGAGAATACTCTATGGTCCACTAACTGCACTTTGCACAACACAATGGCTGGAGATTTGCCCCGGAGAATTTCCCCTTGGAGGGGAATCTTCACCAGCATAAAGCCAAACAAGCTGGTGGTGCCATCTGTTAAGCCAGGGTTTTACTCTGCTGTAGATGGAGAGAGGAGGCATGGGAAAACCAGGCTTGCACCACACATGACCAGTGGAAGGGATGTTCCATCACCAGCATAAATTAAAATGTGCAAAGATAGCCTTAACAGCATTGATACTGGACAACTGAGGATGTGAGCACATCATCTGCACTGATCTGCTGCCTTCTGTATGATCTCCACACCAGTGGCAGGGTGACTAACACAGTGCACGAAATTCAGAGCAGTTCTTGCAAATTAAGTCCCCCTCCATCAGGTTAGCTTGGAAAAGGAGTCTGGACCATGTCACACTAAACTGAATGGATTATCCTCCAGGACACTGCTATGCAGCTGTGGGGGAACAGCCCCTGACAACATCTGGCGATGCACACAGGGCAGTTTTCAATCCAGGGCATGAAAAACTGGTGTTGGTTGCTTAACCTGTACCTGGTGGCAGAGCTGTCTGAGCAGAAACACCACTGCAAGTGCATCTCTGCAAGCAGAACCTGGCCATCAACCCCTGGCAGTTTAAGGCGCAGCACTAGGTCAACACCCAAGGCCATGTTATCGACGCCAACATGACAAAACCCACAGAGGAGCTCTTGGTACCCATCCTCTTTCTTCAGGTCATGTACAAGCCAGTTCTGCTGCTTCCCCCCAGCCAGCCCAGCCACAGCTTCCAGGAGCTCTAACCCACCCTTACCTAGTTTCACTTCTGCGTTTTCTGTCAGCAATACATTCTGTCCCTTGATGTCTCGGTGAATTACTTTGTGCTGGTGTAGATGACTCAAGCCCTGGAGAATTCAGAGAAAGGTTAGAGGAACCCAAGTTCAAAGCATGTTATTTTCTGACATTCCTCCTCAACCAATTATGCTCCAGAAATGAAAGGTTCACAGTTGGAGTTAAGCACTGGAGAATGCTTTTGTTTATCACATGTTCCAAACACTGTCCCACGTCCCATGCTGGGAGGACATGCCTGGCGAGGAGCCTGTCAGTTCTAAAGGGATTAAACCCAATCTTTCACGTTCCTGCAGAAACCTGTATTAACCCAAATTCTTCCATCGCTCCAGACATGATTTCCCCCATGAGCTCCCTTGCCTCAGGGAGCCATTTCTGTGACAGGAATAATAGAATGGGTTTGTCTCCTTTCTCCATTTCCATCATCCAGAAACTGAAGAAAACAATTCTCTTGTTATATCGGTCCAATAAACTGGATTTCAGTACACTGAGAAGCTTGTATTAAAACAGCTACCATGCAAATACAAATGTTATAACTTGCACATATCCCTAACAGTGATATAGCTCAAGTAAAAAGCCTGCCTTAAAGGCTAAAGATAAACTAGCTTTGCTGTTGTGCTGGTTTATTAGCTCATTAATTTCTTTTTGCAACGCACATTTTTATTTCATTCATTTATTATTTCAGTTTCAAAGTAACATCCACCCCGACTGCCAGCTTAGGAAAAATATGGATTACTTCAAAAACTAATTTTGCATTAGGTTTACATTTCAAATTAAACATTCATATTTGAGGAAGAAAAGGATTTCTGCTATCGCTTCTGGTAGTTATTAGTCATTTTACGCTTGTTACCTTGGGCAAACTGTGGAACAGATTATATCTGTATGGGAGTCCTTTTTTTAGCCATATTATACTTGGTTACAGGCACCTTTGAGCATTGGAGGCAAAGTGAAAATCCCACTGAATTTCAATAAATCCTTTAACAAGGTGGGATTGAGCCTGGTGTCAGCATTCCAGCTGCCCATCACTGTCCGAACCAAGCGTGAGCCACGCTCTGCAGTGTGAAGGTGGGAGCCTTTCCTCACCCCAAAGCCCACAGAGGTCACCCAGAACCCGCCCCGATGCGTGGCCAAACTGCAACGGGCGACACTCGATGGTGGCCCCGGGACATGAGTCAGAGGCTGGATTCTGACTCACTGCCAGGACTATTTTAAGGAGCAGGCTCACAGAGCTCATACACTTAAAATAAGCCCACGTAACCGTGGCCTCTTGGCACTGAAAGCAGCGTCCGTACAACAGCTGGTGAGTTACAGTGCCAGCATCATCTGCACATCATGCTGGTGGGGACAGTGGCATGCAGGGACAATGCAGAAGTGCTGTGCCACCTCTGGACACCCAGAGCAGCCTCAGTGCCAGGCACATCCTTTTAGAGGGATCATTCTGCCTCATTTTCTTTAACAGAATCACAGAATTGTTTAGGGTGGAAAAGAACTTTAAGACCATCGAGTCCAACCATAACCCTGACAACTGCCAAGGCCACCACTAAACCACGTCCCTAAGTGGCACATCCACACTTCTTTTAAATCCCTCCCGGGATGGGGATCCATCCTTCCCTGGACAGCCTGTTTCAATGCTTAACAACCCCTCTGATGAAGAAATTTTCCCTAAACCTCCCCTGGTGCGACTTGAAGCAATTTCCTCTCATTGTATCACCTGAACGGCTCTTGTACAGATTTCCTTCACGTGCCAAATATTTCTATTTTCTCTTGAACAAATCTTTGGTTCACAGAGCAATAGATGTTAATGTAGGGCAACCATTACAATCCCATCTTCCGGCCTCAGCAGTGCAAAATGCAGGAAAGTCTTTGCTGAAGCTGCCATCTCCCAGTACATGAAACTCTGGCATGGCCCATTTTAAGACACTTCAGTCACACATTTATATCGTGAGTATAAAAGCTACAGCATCCTCTTTAAAGTCAGACATGTGGATTTAATAAAACATAAAATGCTTTTTAATCATGAAGATTCTTCTTTCCACAGACTTTATTAGTCCTCTACCTTTCTGTTAACTAAAAACTTAATTTGAAAGTAAATAAATCTTTGCTCTTTTAACACTAATAGGAGATTATGTTTTTGTTGAAGGAAAAAGAGGGTTAAAATTCAGGGAACTAACAGAGCTAAAGGGCATTAAGCAGGACTTATTTATTATGCATCATACAGGCACATGAATCATTCAGGCCTGCCGGCACCGCAGAGGCTCCAGCCCATGGCAGCACAGCATCCACGAAGTCTGCAGAGCCAAAGGCTTCCCATGTCCCCTGAGCACTCAACTGCCACACTCCCAACAACATTCAGCTCCCCCTGGATGCATACCCGCAAAATCTCTCTGCAGATGTAGGCAATCCACTCCTCCTTCAAGGTGTTCCCCTTGGTGTTCTTGATGAGGTCGGTGACGGAGCCCGCGCCGCAGAACTCCATCACCAGCTGCCAAAGGGAACAGGAACGTGATTAATGGCATCAATGTCATGCAATGACACCACCAGCAGCACCCCCCGGGCTGCCCGACCCCAGGGCAGGACCCTGATGCTGGCATTGCTGCTGTGGGGACCCCACGGTGCTACACAGAGCCATTGGGACATCACCCTGAACCTATCAGCTTGTAATCCATTTGGGGTTTGTTATAAAACGAAACAACAAAAGGCTGGAAGGCTTGAAAGGCTTGTGGCCTTCCAAAAGATTGGGAGCAAGAAACGGGAATCAGTTCAGCGCTGAAAATCAGAGATCAGAATCTCAAACCCTACCCCTACATCCCTACTTTATACTTGTGATCAATGTTTAGTATCAACAGCAATAAAACAAAACTCTGCCTGTTGTGTGTAAGTTCTTCAACTCTGAAAATACAAAAGCACTGAGGCAGATATTTGAAAGCTTCCTATGATTTAAGAACCAGGTGTATTTTTCAATTTTTATTTTTTATTAACCAGACAACCTTTGGTTCTGATCATATTTTTGAGCAGGAAAGTTCCCTTGAGGGGAAGGTTGCCAAGCAGTGTCAGGCTTCCCGGGAGAGAGCTGCTGTCCTACTGCTCAGGTTGGTTCCAACATGACTGGCCACCACTGCTTGTACCACTTCCAAAGTTTCAGAATATCAAATATAGAAATGTAATGATCTAAGCCAGCCCAAACTTAATCTTGTCATTGAACAACTGTGAAATAAATGTTACAAAAATAGCACGGGATGTGAGTCTGTCTCCCAGGGGTTTTGCAGATCCCCAGGGCGTGCAGGAGCCATCAGCGTGCTCCAGAAAGCAAGCACAGCCCGTGTGTGAAAGAAGCTTTCTCCAAGGCTTGTGCAAGTGCTTCCTCTCAGATGTGAAACCATGTTTTCCAATTAGATCTGCTTCCTATTTGAAGATATTCCCTTGCCAGTGGTTCCTTGCCAGATTCTTCGATGTGCCTGTTTCAAGTTTCTTATCACATGAGGCTTACATGGCATTTTAACGTTCTCCAAGTAAGTGACATCACTACTAAAAGCACAGGCCAAGAAGAGAATTAAAACGGCAGAAAGGTTACTCCTGACCAAATTGTACAAACACAGTGATTTAAGACTATCATAAATTATAATGATTATAAAATCCAGACACAGGACTGCCATAAACCTTCAGGCTAAATAAAATACTTGAGCAGACTATACCTTACTTGGCTTTGACCATGCTCCTATCTTTAGTTTTGATGTTAAGTTTCTCTTCTCCTCCTGAACTGGTGCTGAAAAATTCTTGGAATATCCCTGTTATGTCATGGAAGTGGCTTCAAGAAGTGGAAGAAATGGCAGAAATGGGTGGGTCACCAGCCAAAATCTGCCCCATGCAAAGGTATGGTATATCTGTGTATACTGTCAACAGTAAGGACAGGTAAGCATCAGAGAGGGAAAAGAACAATGCAGATACTGCCATAATACCAATTTATCAACACTAAGGGTATGTTTAGGCTGGAAATGAACAGTCTTCCAGGAGAAAAATTAAAATGAACATAAGTCCTTGCTGATTTTAGGGCAGAGCTTAATACACTCAGAAAAGGCTTCAACTGGCACTTGGATACTAAAATACTTTTTCACCAGTCTCATACCCCTGGGTAAGTGCTTTGCCCTCACACACTTGCATCATGACCAATTTTCTTAAGGGATGAAGTCATGATGGAGTAAGACAATAAACTGGAAATGCATATTGAATTTTTATTAACCATAATTAAAATTATCATCAAGATGGGCTAAAGGTAAGATCATCTTCTGAAATTTAATTTGCAAGGACATTTATTGAGGAAGTATTTTTAAATACAGTTCATTTAGCATTTACTTAGCTCTTCATACCAGAGTGACAGCAAACTTCATAAGCAAGGCAAATTCAGAAGCTGCAGCTGTAAATCTCTATGTCCTGCTGTCTCATGAATTTTTTGTTTAAAGAGCCTTTGCAGTTTTGAAATCAATCACTGCTTTCCTCAGTTTGGGAATGGCGAGACCTCTGCTCCAATCTCTGCTGTGCATTACCTGGAAGAGCTCAAACCCGAGCACCTCCAGAACACCAACCCCACTACATCCTACAGTGAACTGCTCCAGCTTTTCTAGAGGAACTCCCCAAATCAAATCCTTTATGACACAAGACAAATCCTTCTGTGCTCCTATGCCTCAGCCCAGGAATAATTTGACTTCTCTTAAGTTACAGAAAACAAGCACACAACACCCTCAGGCTAAATGCTACTGGAAATCAATCCTTCTGCTGTGTATGTAAACAGAACCTGGGTGCAACATGGTCCCATATGCCCAGGCCACCCAAATTTCTCATCCCACCCCACAGCCTGGCTCCCATGCAAAAGAGTCCCTCATCACCAACATCGTGGGACCTGAAGCCAGCAACAGAGCATTAAAAACAGAGACCTTCCCTTGGTGGATCTGCAGAAAAGCTGATGCCCATTTCAGAAACAGAAATAGCAATCAAATTGGTGTTAAACAGCAACTAAAATATTCAGTAGCAAGATAAGCCCCAGGTTTTCATTGCTAGTGCTGGTGCTGGGGTGGGAGCAGGCTGTGACACTGCAGCCGCACGCCCAGGTGGGAGCACTGGGGCCAGCACTGCTCTGCTCTCTCCTCTCCAACAGCAGCATCCAACTGTTCTCACACGAGGTCCCCCATAAATGACTTGCCTGGCTCTGCCCTGCCTGCACCTCCCTGCACATCGAGGCCAGCCAGGTAATCCACACCCCTTGGGGAGGGCAGCAGGCAGCTGCCACCATGGGTCCTGAGGAGGCAGAAGGCTTTGGGTTAGGGATGGCAGCAGAAGGAGCTGGGCTCACAGTCCTGCAGCGTTTACAGCACTGACATTGCTTTGAAGAGGAGTGAGAGTTAAATAGTGCTGGATTACTCTGCCAGACAGCAGCAGCATTCTGCTCCGGTAACCCTGAGCTCTCGGTCAGGAGCCAGAGGAGCGGCCCCGATCCCTTCACACTCCCCCGGAACTGCAGAGCTTGGAGGGACTAAAGAACGATACAGCTCAGCTGAAAACTGACCCCTCTCAAATGTTTCATGATCTAATTTCTGTAATGCAAAGAATCAGCAACAGCCCAAAAACATTTTTCAGGGTATATAAGCAGATTAAGAGCAATCCTGCTCAGAGCTCCACAGGTGTAACCCAGTGCTTTGACAGCTCATGCCCAATTTTCAATGGAGCTGCCCCCGTTTTTGCTCTCCACATCCCTGGTGTGACTCTGTTCACATCACCCTAAAGCAACTCAGTGGGCCCCTAGAGCTCAACAGAGTGAAAAAACACATTTGCAACTACACAATCACAGCTCTGAGCATTGCACAGCTGCAGTGGTGCCACCCTGACCGGGAGGCTGTTCCCAAAACACCCTCATTCCTTTTTCCCCCCCACATTGCCCCAGATTATCTGCTGCAGAGGACACCCTGGAGGCCAGCCCACCACGTGGGTATCTGGCAACCTGCCTACTAGCAATTTGTCCCCCTTGGTGACAGATGTGGCTGCGGGCAGCGTTGCCATGGCAGCCCATCCATCGCAGCCAGCGCCGCTGGCCCTGGGGACCGTGCTGGGCTCTGCCCTGCCCTGGCTGGACTCTGGGTTGCTGCCAACCATTGCTCAGCCCCCACACTCTGCACAGCCCCTGTGCCTGCTGCCCATGTCGATGGGGGGCTGCTCTGTCCAGGGTTTCAGTGCACAGTGGACAGCAAGGGCAGATGAGCAGTGTCCAGCTGAGTGGCACCTCCATGACCCTGCACATGGGCACAGTGTACGGGGAGCACAGGGCCTGTACCTTCCAGCAGCCCTCGGGGCAGGGGTCCTTTGGGATGGGGTCACCTCCCCCATCCAGTTCACACCTCCTAATGAATGCCTCATCTCCCACCATTTAAAAAAACAAACACCCACCCCAAAATATCTCAAAACAAACCCCCAGGGTTAGGCACACCCTGGTAACCCATAGCTTAGATTTGAGATGAGCAAGGGGAATTTAATGAGTTTAACTCTGAGAAGCAGCAGTTAACTGATTATCTGGGTCCTCATATCCCCTGGAAATTACCCCAGTTTCTGCAGCCCACCCTCACCCCATCCCCTTGCACCAGAGCAGGACCCCCTCGGCTCAGCTAGAGAGAGCCACAAACCCTCACAAAGACCCACAGCACCTCAGAATGCAACACATTATCCAACATAAGAATAAACCTACCCCATATTTTTAAATTTCTTTTCAAATGTTCCGTAAAGGTTGTCCCTATGACTTTTGCTTCCTTTTTTTTTGCCTAACATAGCAAATTTTAGATTTGTGATACATCTGCTAAAACACCCTCGGCATAGCTCCTTAATTTCTGAAAACAGGGTCGTTTAGTGAGCTTGAGCTCATCTTTCAGGGCAAGTGGCTGCTGTGGAATGGAGCAGCAGCACCGACAATACTTCATGTCGGAAACCTGCCACGTTTCTGAGAGATCTTAATCTCCACTGAAAGAGTTCCCTATTTTTTATTTCCGTATCAGCCTCCCAAGTGTCGATAAAAAGAATTACTTGGGCATTATCAGAAACCGTTTTATTTCAACAAAGAGCCAATGAAAAATAAACAAGCCTTTATCTGTGAGGCAAGACTGATAGAGTTCACACGAGCCCTAATTCAATCAGATCCCGAAACAGCAGCTATTTACCACAGTGGCACCAGCACACCTCTCCTCCAGGGCTGGGGAGCTTTCCCAGGAATACCCCCACCAGTCCCAACACTAGGCACAGACTTAAAAAACCCCTCACACCCCCGTGCAAGAAAAGCAGGTTTTGGAAAAATCTTTTTCACTAACCCATGAGAAAGGCCCCAAATTGAGAGGAGAGGTAGCGGTTTGGTAGAGAATTCAGATTATCTAGTCTTCCTTTCCCAGGGGGCAAGAACAAGCAGCACAGCTGGATGATGACCACCTTCTCCCCTTGCATGGTGACCCACCAGGGAAAATCCAGGTTCTCCTCCTGACTTGGGGCATGTGAAGGTGATACAGCACATACAGCCTCCTCTGCTGTGCCATGGTGATGGGGATTGATGGAAGAATCACAGAGTATCTTGAGTTGGAAGGGATCCCATAAGGACCATTGAGTTCAACTCCTGGTCCTCCACAGGAAAACCCCAAGAATTCCACCCTGGAACTGAGAACTTTGTCCAAACACTTCCTGAATTCTGGCAGGCTTGGTGCTGTGACCACTTCCCTGGAGATCCTGTTCAGTGCCTGACCACCTTCTGGGGCAAGAACCTTTTCCCGATATCCAGCCTAACCCTCCCGACACAGCTCCACACCATCACTCTTCATGCCATGCCTCTTAATCCAAGGAGCTCTCTAGTGAGCTTTTCTTTTTGAAAGTTTGGGCTGTTCTTTTACTAACACTTGTGTATGCCAAGAGCCCTTTGTACTAGAGCTGGAGGAAAGAAACCAAACCAAACCCTCTTGCCTGGCCAGAGCACACAAGCCCCAGACCCAGCTAGTGTAAAGGCACCGAGCAGAGGCCAGCACCAGGGAGGGCTCCTCTCATAACTGGGGAACTTGGCACCCAGCTGGTGGGGCTTTTTCCCCTCCAGGCACTCCTGCAGCACAAAGAGGAACATTGTGGGCTGTTTTAATATTTCACTTAAAAGAAAAAAAAAAATTATAAACCAGCCAAAGCCAAATGGAATTTCATGGGATGAAAAAGCATTTCTCAGCCTGACAGCTTTCGCCTCACTGAATCCCAGGCCAGCTGCAAAGAACACGTTTTTTACGAGTTCCCACCAAAAATACCCTGAACACCCAGGCTAGGAACGCTCCTGGAGTCCAAGCCCCCAAAGTCTTCCCAATAATTCAGTGTACCAGAATGTCTTGGGGAACAAAAAGGCACAGAAGTCCATCAACTCCAGTTTTTTCCTGGGGGGAACGTCCTCTGAATCCCTCCTCTTCCCACTGGATGCTCTGGCATGTCACTAAATGTTTTGCTAAAGTAAAGCCTATGTTGTACAGAAACTACAGGGAAGAGGGTGCTGCTGCTCTTCAGCATCTCCATGGTCTCCCAGGTGAACCATGGATATTTGTTACCCCTGAAAATCTAGGCTGTAGCAACCTTGCTCGGGCACAGAAAAGCTTTGGAAATCACCCATGGCTAAGGCAGAATGGACTGGATTTACAGGACTGTGATGAAATAAAGATTTTTTCAACCACAAAACAACATCCAAGTCATTGTACTGACGATAATTCCAACGTAGCCTTCTCTTGAATGGAGCCCTAAGGAAAGCAGGGTCCTACACTGCAGCTCTGATGGCCATGGGCACTGCAGGCTGCTGCTCCAGAGACTCCAACCAGCACAGCCAGGCTCAGAACACAGCACAACTTTAATTAATTTTACAGCAACAGTCGGAGCCCTGACCTGCAGTGCCACTGCCCTGCCCGGCCCTTGAGCACCAGCTGCTGCCAAAGGGAGTGGGCTCTGATGCTCTGTCTCTCCCCAAGGATAGAGCGGATTTAAACCCCATCCTCCCTGCTCTGGGAATGCTGAATTAATAACTGAGAAGGCCCTGACAAGGGAAGCAACGGGAGGAGGCAGCCGAGGATTTATGGAGACACAAAGCAGCTTGGTGCCCTTCAGCAACGTCAGGCGTCTCCACCGACGTGGCTGAGCAGCTCCAGACCTCCCTGACCTCCCCTCACTGTCCCCCTCCTCTTTATCCGCCTGCACGGGCTCCATGAAACACGAGGGGCAGCACCAAGAGCTGGCAGGAACCACCCAGCATCCCCCCTCAGCTCCCATCTTCCCAGCAATGCTCCCGGCTCCCTCCAATTGCCAGAGGATGGAACGATTTTCAACTGAATATTGTAACAAAGATATTGCTAATAACACTTCAGAATAAAAATGGGTTTACCATCAGCCTGCAAAGATTTTATGGCAAAATGGAGAAGTGTTTTGCAGTGCAGCAAGAGCCTGTTCAAAGCCATGACTTTGAAAAAGATGGATTCAAAATAAGGGGTTTTGTGTAAGTTGGGTGCTGGTGAGAGGACAATTCAGAGTAAATAAGCTGGGTGCTGGTGAGAGGACAATTCAGAGTAAATAATCTGTGTCAAATCCCAGTTATTTTAAAGAGAAGAAAGCAACTTACCCAGAGCTGATCATCCATTCCTGGTGGGTTCTTTTTAATAAAAGCACCATAATATGTAGCAATATTTCGGTGGTGAGAGTATTTCTTCAGCATGTTAATTTCTTGTTTGATCTCTTCCTCTTCATCCTGGGATGAGGTGAAAAGAAAAAAAAACCAAAAAACCACAGGCATTAGGAGACGGCACTTCACAGGGTCTGAGCTGTCTTTGTATGTGGGTGAACCTCCAAGCACCCCATTCCTGACTGAACTCTCACAGCTTTTTTGCACCATTTTTTACAACAGATCCTGGGAGCCTGAGAGCTGGACTGGAGACTAATGCTTCTGTGAGGCTCAACTATACCTGCATTACCCCAGTGATGCATCAGCACACCCTCACAGACACACCCACAGAGGCCCAAAGTGTTCTTTTAGAAACCACTGCATGGCAGAAGTGTTCCTGTGCTCCCAGCCCTCTGGCACATCACTCCTGCCCACCACAGAAGGAGCACAAGACCTCTGGAGACACCAGGAGTTGCTGCTGGTGGGGTGGCACCACATGGGGAGCAGGCAGGTGCTCCATCAGACTAACTCAGTCCTGGTGACAAGCACCATTCCCATGGGCTGTCCCAGCCCCTCTCTGTCCCATCTGCAAAGTGGCATTAGCTAAAACAGCTGAGGCAGAGGAGCCACACCAATTCCTGTTTGGATGTCCCAGCTCTTTGTTCTCAGACCCATCAAACGTGCCCTGGTTTTATTTTAAGCTGACTGAATTCCAGCCCGCTGTATTTCCACAGGCAGCACTCAGCACCTTCATGTCAATGAGCTTTATTAACACAGGACCAGAAGGGCTGTTTGCTCTTTATCCTCCTGCATTCCCCTCGTGTCCCTCACCTGCCTCTCCTGACCTCAGTTTTACAGATGGGCAAAGGACAAGGCACCCACAGAGCAGCACAGCTGCAGGAGCAGCTCTTCTCGAGGAGCCGTGCCCCCTGACCAGGTGTCACACAACACGGACAGAAACACGCCGCTCTTCCCAAAATACCATGGGAAGTGATTTAGTGACTACACTCCTCCATTCAGGGAAGAACAGCAAAGGTAAGGACAGGAGGAACAAGTAAGAGAAATATCTGGATGGAGCTTGCATAAATAACCTCCAGTTTCATTTTCAGTAAGAACACAGAGGGTATAAGCACAAAAGAGGAGGAGGAACAGACTCAAACTTTACAAAGAAAACGAGGGGACTATTCTGGAAGAACCTTTATCACCTCTCTTCTTCAAGCAGTCAACACAACTTAGCTTGTTTTCGTTTCTCCAAGAAATTGGGGAATATAACATGAAGTTTATCAGGCCACAGAGGTGATTTTTTTAATTGAAGCCCTTTGCAACAACTAAAAAGCAGCTGGATGCTCAACAGTGCTGGGAGCAAGGAGCAGCACTCAGCACAAAATCCCCCCAGCTCTCTGAGCACCCAGCCAGCTTTTCAGTCTTCCCTCAATTCTTGCTTGGCTCTCTAGGGAAAAATGAAGGCAAGGTAGAGGGACACTTGGTCTAAAGTTTTACTTTAACTCCGTCTTCGAGTTGAAGAACTCAAAATGGGTGGAAAACCCCTCCAAAGCATCAGAGCTGTGGATGGCACCTGAGGACGTGTCTACATGGCCAGGCTCAGGGGCTCTGGCTCAACCTCTTGCTCCAAGCAGGACTACTGAGAGCAATCACTCCCAGCAAATCCAGCGAGGGAGGGAAGAAAATGGAACCATCACAGCAAGCTGCTGCAAATACTCCAATCCCAAACCCAACAAAAGCCACAGGCCAGGCTTTGCTGCCACACTTTGCCTCCATCAATCAATTCTGTTACATCCATCGCTGGAAGTAGGTCATGCAGCACGCAGCAGGACCAGCCCCAGGAAAACAAATCCGAACTCTTAATTCAGAGATAGCAGCTGCCCAAACTGATGAAGTGCTGTAATTTGAGGGCCTCTATTCTGCAATCTTCCCTAACAGATAATTAGTAAGAGCGCGGAGGAGTTAAACAAAGCATCCTTGTCAGGAGCCTGTTGGGGTTGAGTGCAAGGCACGTGGTCAGGATGAGACGCTGCTCTGGGAGCTCACTGAACACAGAACCACCATGGTTTGGGTTGGAAGAGACCTTAAAGATCACCTAGTTCCACCCCACACCATGGGCAGGGACACTTTCCACTAGACCAGGTTGCTCAGAGTCCCATCCAGCCTGGGTTTTACACTCCAAAAGCTGCAGATGGCTATGGCTGGGATGACCACACTAATTCTGTTCTCTGCTGACTTCTGAAAGACTCGCTGTCATCAGAGATATCCTGGAAAAACAGGTGGGATGGAAGGTCAGGATCAAATGAAGCACTGAAACTGTGTGTGAGGAGGAGGTGAAGGAGTGAGTTTGGGTTTTCAGCAGCAGCCTTTGCACTGAGCTGGATCAGGTGCCAAGCATGGCTGTAGGCAGAATGCAGGGACCAGCTTTAGAAATTCCTCCAGAAGCAATCCCAGGACCATTCCTGAAGTGGCTGGAGGACATGGCTCTGGAAGTGCCCTCAGCACCAGGAGCTATGAGGCACAGCCAGCCCTTACCATGGCACAGAGTTGCACTGCCTGCACCACGGTCACTGCCCATCCTGCCCGAGCCTGGTCCTGCCCTGAACGAGCCTTCCCTGCCTAAAAGCAGCCTAAGGGGAAAATAATTAAATATCCAAAAACCACACCCCATGACAAATACCTGATTTACTACCTTGTACATTCAGACATGAGGGCCAGCTTTGCAAAGAGAAGTTTTAGATCAGGGACATCTACTTAAAGATGCGTATGAAATTATTACTGGTCAGGATCAGATTTCAGGGACTTTTCTCCAATATCTTTCCTTGGAAGCAATGGTGTTTTCAAACCACTGAATTAAGTGTGGATTCAAATTTAAGCCTGTGTTTGGCCTCACAGTAATATTTTGATTTCTCAGCTAAAATTCATTCTAACATCAGACTTCATCCCATGGGAATTTCACTGCTATTTATGCCATGGGTTTATGCTTGGTGGGTCTGCCTATTCCCTTAGAGCCTGCTTCCCACGGGAATCAGACAAATGGCACTTGTAGATGCTGCAAGTAAACAGGAACAAATCTCATTCACATTTACAGACTTATTTCCACACATCATTTCACCTGTTAGCACCAAAAATAACCTGGATGAAGGTCCCATAGATATTAATACCACACCACAGCATCTAAGGTATTTCAAAACAGATTCCCAAGGCCAGCTGACTGCTTTCACTGAGAGTCATTTCTGTATGTGCTGAGCTCCTGAAAGCTAATTTAAAACATTAACTCAAAAATTAAGGTGGGTAGATTGTGATCAAGTCCTAATTTTGAAAAGTGTTATTCCAGTCAAAAAAAAAAAAAGACAAAACACAAAAAACCACATTCTTACTCCCAAGCCTGGCATTGTTTCCAGTGCAGGAACTTTGGGAGGGATAGTACTGCACTTGGAAAAAAATTATTCAAGAAAAAGCATCTTTATGCCATGCTCCTAAATATATCTGTTTAGGGTTTTAGGGATCATAGCATCTCAGTTTTTCTTTTGTGGCAACTGGGAAATGGTGAAACTATTCTTTCCCCTCAATTTTGTTATTCACTTAATAATTGGTAAATTCTTGGTTCTCTCAGTCTGACTCAAGTTTTGAAAGAGCCACCTTTGAGACCAGAGTGGTGCAGGCTTTTTTCCTCTTTATCAGTAGGATGCACAGGAATTATTCAACTTGCCTCGTGAAGTTATTCATGACAATAATTGCAACATAGTTTTTGTGAACAAAAGCTCTTCAGTGAAAATCATGGATGCAGAGAAACAGAAATGAGTTATGAATACACAATCCTGTTGCTATATTTGACAAGGTCATGTGCAACAGGACAAAGGGGAATGGGTTCAAACTGACAGGGGACAGGGTTAAATGGGATATTGGGAAGGAATTCTTCCCTGTGAGGGTGGGGAGGCCCTGGCACAGGGTGCCCAGAGAAGCTGTGGCTGCCCCATCTCTGGAAGTGTCCAAGGCCAGGTTGGATGGGGCTTGGAGCAACCTGGGATAGTGGAAGGTGTCCTTGCCCATGGCAGGGGGTTGGGACTGGATGATCTTTAAGGTCCCTTCCAACCCAAACCATTCTATGGTTTTCTTCAGAATTTATTAAGGCATTTAAAAGAGCCACTCCTAGAACTGGATGTTGCTTTGTTTCAGCATGAAAGTACTCAATCTCCAAATCTCTTCCAGATTTTTTTTTTCCTCACGTATTTATTAAAACTAAAACCTCTTAATGGCACATATCACATTAAGACAAAAGCAATTTACTTCCCAGGAACATCAGTTTTCCACCCACCCCCACACATTATCACACCCCATCCCCTTTTTCCCCTTATCTGTAATTTAAGGATGCAGGAGGAGGAGGAGGATACATTACCCCGGTGACGTCCATAACCTTAATAGCAGCGAGCTGTCCTGTTTTAACATGACGACCCTGCAAAATAAAAGGGAGAAGTTTGTTTGGTTTTGCTCAGTGACAATGTTTTCCTCGCAGTGAACAACAACCTTAAACAATCTCCTCGCCCTGGCAGCATCCACACATTATTTGTTGCTTTTTCAAGAGCATCTTCACAGCAGCTATGATGGGAAAGCAATTCCCTCCCTTTCCTCCTGCCATTACAATTAATTAGTACAGGGCCTTCAGTGCTGTATTTTCCTGGCAAACAAGTGCTGGAAATACCCTTTAATGCTCAGCCATGCACAAAAAACCAGCTCGGGGCCTCTCCTGAGCACAGAGCATGACTCGGCTGGAAATGGGCTGCTGGAGCTGAGATGATGGGAACGTGTTGGCTGGGGGACCCACACTGCCTTCAGTCCACTCGTGTCCCATCCCAGCTTCTCACAGACCTAGGGACACACCAGGGACCCCTGGCCTGCAGGGCACCATATTCACTCTGACCAGTAATTTATTCATTTTCTGAAAGCCTTGGTTAGCAGGCTGGAGAGGTTTTTAAAATTTTCAGCAACTGAAAAAAATCAGCAAATCACTGCGATGAACTGTTTGTTGCACAGTGCTCGACTACATTAATCCTAATGGGAAAATGCCTGGGAGAGATGGTGAAAATATAAAAGAGCTCCAACTATTTATGAGGTCTTAAAACCAACACAACTGCTATCAAGCAAAGCAATTCCCAGCCTTTCCTCCTTTCCTGAGAAACGGATCACCCAACATCACACCCAAATTGCTCATATCAAATCATGCCCATCCCCAACTGGAGGACATGTGCTCTGCTTCCAAACCAGGCAGTCTGAGGAAAATATGCTTGTCCTCCAGGAAAGCCAGCAAATGCTGATCCAAACAGGAGAGCTGGCAGGCAAAGGGAAGCATCCCTATTTCCCGGTTTCCATCCCTATATGCTGTGGGAGCTGCTCTAGGCCCCATCATGTGACATATGGTGTGGAAGACACAGAGGGAATGGCAGCTCCTGCCCTGCAGCACTGGTAATTAACACAGCAAGGACATAACCAGGAGCAGAGGCGGAGAGGGGTCAAGCTGCAGCATGGCACAAACAGGGGAAAAACAGAAGCTTTTCCTAAATTGCAGGCTCCTCCTGCCCCCACACCAGCGTGCGTGTTGATGAGCTGGGGGCTCTTGTCAGGTCTCCCAGCCCTCCTGCAGGCTGGAGATGGTCTTTCACACCATCTCAGCTCAAGAACCCTAAATTACCAGACATGGGAACCTCTCCCTGGTCCCTCAGGCTTCCAGGCACGGTGCTAGGAAGCAAACCCACGCGCCGGCTGTGGAGCAAGGCAGCATCATCCTCTCCAAATTTATGACTTCACCAGGAAGCCAATTCACCCACCAGGGCTCCTCGCTCATTTATTAACACAATTTATATGTCCTGAGCAACCGCGTGTTCTAACAGCGGAAAAAGAGCTTTATTTTAAAATATGTGCAACATAAAAAGTAATAAAACCAAGCGCAGCCCAGCAGCCCCGGGCTGTGGCTGAAGCGTCCCCTGGATGTGGCCGTCGGGAAGGAGGGGCACATCGCTAGACACCATCTATTTAGACAGCATGATCTGCAGAAACAAATCCTCCTCTTCCTAAATTCATCCTTGTTGGCTTGCCCAGGAAGTCCCCATGTGTACTGACACTTTAATTCATGCCCACAGAGCACCAGCACAGGGTAAACACTTGGACCATGGCACACTCCATCTCCCGTGAATTGGAGGAGGAGGAGGGGGAAGCAAGCTGGGGCATTTCAAAACGTGGATTTAGGAGTTATACTTGCCTTCATCTGATGCATCACCACCTCATTTTGTATTTTAAGGAAATGCCCCAGCCTTGCCGTGGTGAAGTGCTGCTGCTTCCCTCAGTAGCAGCCAAGGGGAAACGGATCCCTAAGTGCCCACAGCATCCTTCTCCCAGGAATCTGCTGCCTCCTTGCACACCTCCCAAATACTTACAGACAATGGTAAGAATTTAATATCGTGTAAGCATTTACCAAAACAAAATAAACCACTTGGAAACATATGTTAATGTAAGCCATGAGGGGCACTTAGTCACGCAAAAATCAGGCGGAGTAGAACCAGTAAGTGTTCACCCTGGGACACTGTAGCAAAGGTTTGCTTGTTCTATAGTTTGTTCATGACGATGGATTGTAGAGCTTCACCCTGGCAGATGAAGCCATCCAGGGAAAACAGGCATCTCCTCACCAGCCAACCATCCCTTTTAATTCAACCTACTGCTCAGCACTGAGACTTGCTGTGAAATCTTCATAAATAGTTTAGAAAACCCAGTTGATTTTTACCCTACTGCAGATGTTCTTGAATTTGCAATGAGGATCCAGACAGGCTGGAGGAAGACACCGAGAACTGGAAGTGAGAGATGCAATAGAGGAATTAAATCAACATCCAACCTGTACCCATTAAAAGTCGCTGTGGCAGCAGTAAAGCCCTCTCACAGCATCAGCCACCAGCTGCCTCTGGCACCTTGGCCATGCAGATTCCAGGGCCTGTGCCCAAAGCCTGGAAGCAAGACCAGAAGCACCCGTGTCCCTGCAGTCTCTCCAAAGTATCCAGCTGGATCAGGCAGTGGAGCCACCTGTGCCAAAGCCAAGGCAAGCCAAAACTGGGAATTAATTAATGTCAAGTGTTAAGTAGTCCAGTGTTAATCTGTGCTGCTTTAAGAAAGCTACAAAAAAGGATTGGGGTATCATGATAAAAAAAGCACCAAAAAGCCCCTGTTGTGATGCTTTCACCTCCTGTGCATCCTTTACCCATCAAAACTTGTATTTTTCCTTTAAACCATCACCACAGCAGTGCCCTCCACTCAAAAACCACACTAAGAATGAGCGTTACTCCTGCTCCCCTGCTCAACTCTGCCTCCTCGACATCAAAGATGTGGGTCAAAACAGGCAAGAAGTGTTGAAGTTCAAGAGAAAACCTCCACTTTTTCAGAAGTCCTCCATTTTGGTGCTCCCATGGACATGCTGGAGAGGGTGCCTGAAGGCAAAGCTCTCAGGAGGATGGGACCTTTCCTGGGTAATAAAACAGTCACTCTGAGCCTTCAGACCACAGCACCAGCAATATTTTTGGTGACAGGAGCAAAGGCAGGGAACAGCCATCACTGAGCCACCCTTGCTCCATGCGCCCTCCTCACCTCCTGCCTGCCTTTGGTCGCCTGTCTGCTGTGGGAAAGGAGCCGAAGTGCTCCTCAGCAATCTGTAACACTTTGTCTTCTCACCCTCTTGGCCTCCTACTGTTCAGGACTTTTCCAATTGTTGGTGGCTGGTGGGTGGTGAGCTGCTCCCAGATGCTCGCACAGAAGGGCAAGAGGTGCACGAGAACCGGGACCATTCCCTGAGCCCAACCTCCCACTACATCCCACCACCATCCCCATCCCGCTCCAGGGCTCCAACCCCTGCACGGCACCACCTTTGCTTTGGATGTAACCATGGGTTTCCCCAACACTCCCTCCCCACTCAGGTGGGGTGAACCTCCAGAAATCCAAGGAGAGGAAGGGAAGAGCTCTCCAGGAGGGCTTTGGCCACCCCATGTTGGCTGTTCACAGTCAGCACTGCATGGCTTGGAGGAACACTGCCAGCATCACCTGGGGTACAGCTCCTAGAGGCCTCAAACACAAACATCCTCCAACATCTCCCTGCTCCCGTCCCACAGCGGGTTCTGCCTCTGGCTGTTCATGAATTCAGCACTGTTACAGACACTGGTGGCTACGATGGCATAAAACATACAGGAGGAAATCTGAGCTACTAAAGCATTTCCCCCCTCTCCAGATTCGCTGTCAAGGTTCACTTGGGTGCAAACCCACATTTCAGCCTCAGGACTATTCAAGCGTGATCTTCAAAGCTGCCACAATTTTTAATTAAACATCCATCTGAGCATAAATTCATGCTCCTAATTACTCTCAAAATGTTATATCAACTATCACTAACTTGATAATGTCAAGTATTAAGTCTAATTTCTACAAATGAAGCAAGCATCATGAGCTTTTTTTTCTTCAAAGGTTGTGGTCCTCACACTCCATAAAGTGTAATGGACCAGCACACAATGAGAACATCGGTAAATGCTTTTAAACATCAATTGATGCAATTAGGCATGATATTTACTAAATAAATAAACCCTGGCCTCAATATCAGCCTTTTTAGACAACAACTACATATCTTGGCCCAAAATTCAAGTCCACATTTTAAGGACAGAAAGAGGATGATTGATTGTTGCTTTTTAAAATTTTCCTAGCCCAAGCATGGATTTCACCTCTAAGCAAAATCTGCGATTTCTGTACCCAGAAATGTATTCCATCGTATTTACTTAACTTGTGCTGTCGGCTTTTATTCATCCAACAAAATAAATGACCCACCACCTGCTGCAGCCAGTGGGACACAACCAGAATTGTCACTTTTTTGAGAAATGCAGAGCTCCCATTTCCTTCTGCCAGGCAGAGCAACATCTCTTACACTTCCCAGCCTGGACACACAGCCTGCAACACCCTGTGCATACAAAATCCCCACTGCAGGCACTTAGTGGAGTAACCATGTTGTATGTCTGATACTTTAAAGCAAAACACTTATAATCCAACCATTTTGCACTGCCCTTACTCATGCTACATGTAAATATTAAAATGAGTGGGATCAGGGTGCTCTTGCAAGGCACTGCTGAAATTTCGACATGAACAGCCCTGCTGGGACCAGACCACAACGCCAGCCCTCAGCACTGAGGAACGCTGTGTCTCACAGAGAAATCTCAGTGAACTGAGACAAACAACAAAAAGTCTCATGGAAGTCCAAATATTACCACTTTGGCAGCAGGGAAGCCTCCCAAATAAATTTCTTCCATTACATTTCTGTTGCAGTTAGAATACTGAGCCTGGTGCCAGCAGCCCAACAACCACCCTTTCTACTGTCCAACTTCTGCCTCCACACCCAGCCATCAGACATCCTCAGCACCACCACATCCTGCACATTCTTCCTACAACAGGAATGGCACAGGACACCAGAGATTTTACCAGGTTAGAAGTCACCAGCTCACTTTTCTGTGTTAATTTTTGGTAAGTGCTATGAGAAACTCCTTGCCCAGCCCCTACTTCTGCACAGGCACCATTCAAGGTGTTCACTGGTGAGTCTCATCTCCTCCAGACTCTGTTTCAGCATTCAAGACCTTCTGCAGCAAAGATCTCCTGGGATGAGCCAGAACTTCACACAGGTCCATGGACTAGGTCCTGTCAGTTCCTTGTTTTCCTGTAGTTAAAGGCAATCCAGGGACTCAGTCCAAGATTTTTAGCATGAAGGCACTTTAGCACTAATGCACTGAAAACTGCATCCAATTTTTCCTGGGAGAAGGAGCTTCGCCTTCCAACAGGAGCTGTGAATCTGAACTGCCATCCTGCTGTACATTAGACCATTTTATAGCACCTGGTACGATTTCTTCTCAGCTTTTACAGAGTATAGGCACATTTATGTACTTGGTTTCCCATTGAAAGCAATCTTGAGGGTGACAAAATCCCCTCTCCAACTAGTCTGAGGGGCTAAAATACTTATTGATGTAAAAAATAGGCTTATTCTAGTGTGAAAATTCAGCAATCTCCAAAACAAGCTGGCTAAAAACGACATACACGAGCTTTGCACCCGGTTTACCGATCTCTTCAAATACATCTGAAATAAATCCATGTATCTCAGAAGGTAATTAAAACATTGGATACTCTGCATAGCAGGCCAGCATCAGAAAAATTGAGTCATGTAACAGGATGGGGAAAATGTTTATTTTAACAAAGAGTAACATATCTCTTTGATTAAAACAGAGCCATCATGGGCCAAACCTTATTGTTGCTGCCTGCACTTAACTCCAGTACTGGGAGGGAGATTTCAAGCCAGTGGGGACACAGAACATCCCTGCAGACGGGGGACCAGTCCTCACCCTGCCCAGGAATTCAGCCCCATCTCTCTGCTTCACTGCAGCAGGAGCTTTTTGAGAGAAGCAGCGTGACCACAATGGCAGAGTCCTTCCTTCCCTCCACACCCTGCCATCTCTCCAGCATTTCCTGGGTTTAAAAACAGCTTTGCAAAGCTTCAAAGTGATCCCACTGCCTCGAGGCACCAAAGGACATGACTGACTTATTGCAGTTCCTTTCCACTTGGGGCAAACTCCACTTAAACCATCCCCTGTTCCCCCAGACTTCAACACTCTGCAAAGGGCATCCTCCAATAAACACCTGAAACTCCAAGGCTTTGACACCAGAAATGGAAAACCTATGAGAAACAAAAAAAGGTGCATCCAGTGCCTGACATCTCACTTGGTGGCCAAGTGAGGCTCCAGGGTTGCTTCTCTGCTCTCCTGCAGAACACTGGTTGCTCACTCGAGCATGGATCTTCACCTCTGCCCACTGTGCTGCCTTCATTTGGGCTGTTTCTGGAGAGCAGACAGCCTTCACTGAGCAGGACAAACACAAATTTCACTCCTCCCCTTACACCTGTCATCTTTTCCAAGGTTTTAAAGAGTAAAATCTTGAAAAACATTCAGAAAACTCAAACTAAACAAAGTGGAACTTTTTTTGCTTGCTTGTTTGTTTGTTCTCAGCAGGGCATTTTTATTAATACATCAGTTTGGACTGACCAACTACAGCTTCCCTTTGGAAAAGCCTAAGTCTGCTCCCAGCACAGAAGCCTCTAATTGCACAGGGCCAAGCTAATGCTCTGTGCTGACCCAAGAGAGCCGACCTTTGGACTGAAGTGTTTCCAGTCCTCTGTATCAATGCAAGCTCTGATCAGGACCCTGCAGCTCAGAGAGCTGCAATTCCATTACTGCAGCTCCACAATAGCTCTGACGTTAAGTAAAGACGGCAGGATTATTAGATTAACAAACTAAATTGTTAAATTAGCATATTATTCATCTCCAGAAATAACATGCACTGCAGCATATAGGTGAGTAAGACTACAGTCTTATATTCCCTACATAAGGGAAACACATCCCTTGTGCCAGTGCTTGTACTTATTCCATCCTCTATCCCTCCTGCAGTTCAAATGAGGCTGGAGACTCCCACCTCCAGCTCAGGAAGAACCAGGTTTCCCTCTTCCATGGATAAAACCATTGCCTTAAGTAGTCCAAAATCAGCATCAAAGAGCATGAATCCTTCCAGAAGCTCCTGCAGATGGTTCCTCTTGATGTGGCCTGCTCCACTTCTGATTTCCACCCAGGGAAAAACACTGCTTAGAAAGCCTGTGTCCCCTCTCTGTGGCACCATTCAGCACCAGCACACTGGCCATGTCAGGCTGTGCATCTCCTCACACCAAGGACTGCGACAGATTTTGCCCACAAGCGTTTGAAGATGCAGCTTTTGAAGGTGTGCTCATCATGGTCACAGCAAACCTTGCCTTGCAGCAGAGCAGATTTCAAGGTGTTTCTGCATTTGTCAGGGCTTTCCCAGAGCCCAAGAACAAACGTTGCTCTGGGAAAGAGCAGGTCTAGGCTGGAAGAGGAGTGGGCTGAGCATCACAGCAGGGAGCAGAGAGAGCTGGAGACCATCAACACGCAACAAATACACTGCAAGTGGGTTTTAGGAGCAGCCTATGGAAACCTGAGGCACCAAAGGACTAAGGAGACAGAGATGTTCCTGACAAAGAGTAAAGTATATATAATAAAAACCAGAAGGACAAGCACTGTCTTAGGAAAATATTCACTGAGTTGGTCCCACACTGAAGGCAGAAGGATTCAAAAGAGTAGCAGTGGGATGAAAGAAAGGGATGCCACCATTTACCACTGAACCCCATGCAGCCTCCCCAAGCCCTCTGTGAGCTTTGCTCCCTGCCCCAGCATTCCCAGGTCCAACACAAAGCAATCCCCACGGGTCTCTGCCAAGGGGAGCAGCCCATCACCTGCAGCCCCCCGGGCAAGGAGGGCAGCAGCCAGGCCTTGGGGTGCTCCTTCCTCTCACACACAACCTGTCCTCCCTTTGCCCCGGCTCCTCTGCAAGTGCACATTTTCACAGCTAAGAAGAGGCAGCACAGCCTGTTCCCAACAACATTAGTTCATGACAGCCATGTTATTACCACCCCTTAACACCCCCACTGTGCTTCTGTTTCATGTCGCCACCTATTCAACACTGCAGTATTCATAACTAAAATTAAACCTGCCTTTAGGAGACCCACGAGGCACCCTTTCACACAGGCCACATCTCTGACAGAGGCACCAGGTTGTTCCTCCCAGCGGCAAGCACTGAGCCGTGGAGGCAACGGCGCTGCCCGGGCCACCCAGTGCTCTCAAGGGAGATGCCTGGCTCTCGAGGGTGGCCCAAGAAAGACCCAGGCTCCTCCAACGGGCCAGGCTATCCCACAGCTGGCACCTTGCTCCCACAGCCCTGCTGCCTGACATGTGGCAGGGGCCACGGCAGACCCGGCCAGCTCCGGACTGCAGCAGGGAGCTGTCACATCTGCAGAATGCCACGCAGATCCCGAGTTCCACACGCTGCTGCTGTCTGCAGCCCACAGCCAACCATTTCTGCATGGTCCCAGGGCATCTCGGCTTTACCCATGGCCAGAACCTCTTCAGCTTCAATATTCAAACCCAAAGTCCAGGATGAGCCCAGCAGCTTCAGAGCACCAATTCCCATCACAGGTGAAGCTGGCTCTGTGCAGGACACAGGAACAGGCATCCCAGGGCTCCAGGGAGCTTCTCTGTAATGACTGGGGCTATTCATGACTTCAGACCAAAAGCTCAGGATGAGAATGAGCTGCTGTGTCCAGAGCTCAGGAGCACCAGCACAGTCTCTACAAAACTGTGTGTTTTGGCAGCTGCTGCTATTTCTTCTGTACTTGTAGAAAAACAATTCCCCTCAAAAGAGATTGTTCCTAACCTGCTCCCTGCAGGGCAGACAGGGCTTAATGCCTGCAAACGTGTGCCGCTGCTTCTCATGGCAATCCATCCCAGAACACTGATGGACACAGGTATCCCTCAGCCTCCTCAGGCTTTTGGTAGCCCATTTATCTGTGCCACACATTAAACAGCTGCTTTTCAACATCTGAAGTGTCACCTGCTCTTTAACCCATTCCCCAGATCAGTAACTGTCTTGCAAACCGAGTTTAAAAAATGGCCCTTACGGAAAAAAACACTACACACAGTGATGGAAATGTAGTTTCTGGAAACACCTCTGCAGTGCCATCTGCTTGACTTCGGCTCTAGTTTCATAGTAGCAAGATTCAATTTTGGAGGTGGCATGTAAAGTGCAAGGTGATTTTTCAACCAACAACAGCAAGGGAGAACCACCTTCTGTGAACCTGAGTGCTTGGCATCCTCTGTGGCAGCAGGGATGGACAGCACTGGTGGCAGGAGACAGCAACAAGGGAGCCAGGTAACACAGAGGCATCTGTTACCTAAAGCTGGTTGAGGGTTTTGTGCTTTTTTTTGGTCCCCGTGTAAGGAAAACTGAGGATGAAGCAAAGCCCAATATTTGTGGTGTTTTCCTGGCCATTTGATTCAGGAAATTTAACTCTATGGCTGTCAACGGCTTTTCAGGAAGGAATTCCATTGGATTTCATCGACTTGCCAATGGCACAAACCAACCGTGCCCGTGTTCCCATGAATCACCCCAGCTGACTGAGCAGCCCAGCCTGCTGTCCCAGCCACGTTTTTCCCATTCCCTGTGTTTCTCCACGTACCTGCAGGGCAGTACTTTCAGCTCAGCTCACAGCACAGCGCAGCTGTCCATGCTGCCCCACATCCCCCATGGCCCTCATTCTCTGCAGACACGATGACCCAGGATGAGATCCCACCACGGATCTCTCTGGACACCCCAGCAGGGGTTATCAAATGGGGCTCTCACCTCTGTCACCTGCTCCACGACTCCCTGCTTGCAGAAAGGAGCCTGAACACAAACCCACCGGGTTCATTTGTGCACCAACCCTAACACCCCAAATCCAGTAGAGATTTGGGGACTTCTGAGGTCCAGTCTCAATGCTGGTAACGGCTGAACACACACACCATGAGCCAGGATTTATGTCCAGTCACCCTGTACCAGTTTCTAAGCAAGCCATCCTTACAACCCTTCCACTGCCTCCCTCTTTGAGCCTCTCCAGTCCTGAAAACACTTGGATCAGCACAGATCTAACCCCCTTGATTCCTGCCCACATGGCAAGGCTGACTGGCACCTGAGCCAATTCATACATTCAGGCTTCACTCATTCATCAGTTGCCAGCTGACTCCAAGTCCCTGTCTCAGGGTGGTAGAAGTAACAAGAACAAGCTGATAAAGGTACTTACGTTTTATGGGGCTTAGGAGAAAATGCCATCGCTGCCAGAAAGTCTCACATATATCTCTTGGGTGACTGAGGTTGTAGCGTGAGGAAAATGAGTTTAAGAATGACATAAATAACCCCAGATCCTGTGCTGTGGAGCGCTGAGGTGCTCCCCTAATCCCAATGACTTTGTAGCTCAAGATACTGCAGACCCTGTGCTGCACATTTCTCTATCTATGTCAGCTCAAATATCAATTTTAGACCTCACATACTTGAAGGCAGATGGACATCACACTCCCTTTCATCCAGAGTCACCTCCAGGGCTTTTGTCTGCCCTGAGCAGCCTTGACAACTTACTGTCCATCCCATCCTACCCCGAGTCACTTACTGTCAGGAGTCAATAAACGTTTTGCAGTGCCTGTGTTCTACTGATTTAAAAGACCCAGCCATGCCTAGAGCAATCCTCTGTGATATGCATACTAATTTGGCTGCAAGGGGAGACATCAAAGCTTTCACGTCCTCCGATGTTTCAAGCAAGTCAGGTACTGAGTAGCCAAATTTTAGAACTGCTTATTGGAAAAGGGAGGCTGAGAAATGACATGCAGACCCCCTTCACCCTTGTATTTGATTTACGTCTGTCACACGTGCACTCGCTGCTTTGTCTGGGATCAAGATGGGATTCTTGACTTGGCTGCAGAACAGCCCCTCTGAGGCTCACCCTCTAAGCCAGCCTTTTGGGCTGGCATCAAGGGCGTCCATCAGCAGATTAAACTGCACTGCTTTTACAGCTTCTCCATTTCCAAGTCTCCTCTCCCGAGCAGGAACTTCCTACCCTTGCACTGGCAAGGCAAAGCTTCTGCATGAAGCAGTAAGGCAAGCAAGGTCACTGCCTTCCCTTGCCTTCCCTGCCAAACAGACCTGATGGCACCGCTGGGCTGCCCTTGTGTGGCAAAGGGCCCTCCTCCCAGGACACCCAGGGCCCCTCACTGGTCCTCATTTCTCCACAAAATAGAGAAACTGGGGTGCAAGGGCTCCTCTAGGAAAGGAGTGAGCCCTGAAAGACCCCACAAACCAGAAGAGCATCCCCAGCCCTGCACATGACCCCCATCCAGCCTTGCCAGAGGCAGCACAGCAGAGAGGGGCTTTAGCCAGGGATTTGAAAGCAGGGAGAAGAGGAGGAGCACTTGGGATTAGCAGGGGAAGGTTAAGCCGGTACCAGGGCTTGCATGGGAACAGTACAGCTCAGGAAGGAGTGGGAGGAAGCCAGAAAGGACCGAGCGTCCCTGCCACCTTCAGCACTTGGGGACATGAGGGACGAGCCCAGCAGTGGCACAGCATGTCACTGTTTGGCAATTCCGGGACTGCAGCCACTGCCTGATGTGGTTATCAATGCAGGAGGGCTCTCCAGCCATTAAGGGCCCTACTTAGAGAGCAATAACATGTACAGACACAAATCGATGCTGTACAGTTTGAAGGAACCGACTGAAGGCTATGGATTTTACTCACTGTTATTTGCGAAGTGAAACAAAGCAGACAAAAAAGCTCTCAAAGCAGCCCAAAAAGCTGCCTGCAGGAACGTGGGCAGCTCACGAAGGCTGCCTGCAGCTTTGCAGGGAGAACACATATGGGCAGGGGGTGATGGCCTTTTATTCCACTGGATAAAGATCTTAGTGGAAATCTGAAAAGCTCAGCGTGAGACCTCATCCACAGCTAATCCACACGGACTATGCCATGCTGTAGGCATGCCAGGAAGGAACCAAGGCCAGGCACTGCACTGAGTCACGCCACAAACCCGCAACTTCAGCTGTACTAAGAGAAAGAAATTGGTAAGATACAGCTTCAGAAGCATCACTCCAGACCAGCTGCATCCTGCTCCTACCTAAAGGCAGCTCAGGCCACCCAGAAATCCCATTCCCTACAGCCAGGACAACATGCCACTCCCCACAGGCCGCCACAGGCTTTTAACCCTTTGCCAGCAGGATCAATGTTTGCTAAGCACTAGAAGTCACCAGTAGGTTACAGGCAGATTCACATTAAAAAGCTCTTTCATATTCAAGGTTTTCTCCCTCAGCAAGAGCTGGCTGTCAGACAAAACACCAGTTTGCTCGTGCTGCTTGGTATTCAGGGCCTGGTCACCTGCAACAGAGTGGGCAAAGGTGATTTGTAGAAGCCACCAACATGCAAGAGCAGGGAAAGACCTCCCTCCATTTTTCCAGGGAAATAAACCTAACCTGTCAGTTTGCCCACTCCTTCAAACTCCCCACAGCCAGGGGTATGTTTTGGTATACACTTAACAGGGTGTATAAATGTCCTTTACATTAGAGCTTTGATTGAGTCAATCCTGACTTTTAAGTGCACAGCAGAGTCTTAAAGTCCAAGAAAGGACGGAAAGCACAAACAGGGATGTGTGGTGTGAGGCAATTTCCTGGGATGCGAGGCCAAGGCCAAGCCGAGCAGCTGGGTGCTATTCCTGGATCCCCACCAAGTGCACTCGACCTTGGGTGAGAGACTGGGCTCTCTGCTGCTCAATGTTATCCCCCAGTAAAAGGGGTAAAATAATACTGCAGTTACCCCATAAAGATGATGCAGTGGATGATGCCATATTGCAAAAAGCCTCCAAAGCCTTGCCTAAGTGTAGAAACATGTTAGAGAATATCAGGAGCTGCTCTTCACGCACCCATACCCCGCATCGGAGCCCTGATTTGCACCTTCGAACAACAGTGCTCTATAAATTCTTAATTATTTTTTCCTACAGCAAAGGGCTTTCGTTTTCCCAGGGGACTTAAGGAAAAAAAAAGTCAACAAAATTTCTTTACATTTTTAATTCTAATGCTTCTACACAGCGTTTCCACAAGACTGCTTAAAAAGAGCACTAGAAATTGTAATTAAAAGCTGATCTGCTTCACGAGATGACTCAGGCTTCTGCAGCTTCAACCCTGGCCTCAGCCAGCTCTGCCAGTGCAGCACTGACTGTTTCCAATCAGCACACAGTGAGCTGCCAGCATTTATGAGAGAACAGGGGAAAGTTTCCTTAAACGTGAAGGATAAAAGATAAAATTCAGTTACTATCACCTAATTTCTGACCTGCATCAGAGGGGAAACAAGCAGCCTGTGAGACCGAAAGATCATGAGAGCAAAAGATCAACGCTCTAATGCCCATAAAAATAACACAAAGCCCACGGACAGATGTGTTTTTCTGTACAAATACCATCATAAATGTAACCTGCCCCTTTGCCTTCGGAGCAGAAAACTGACTTGTCAGATTGCCTGGTATTTCTCATCCCTCCCACAGCTGTAGCTCAGCAGGACACACTGGCTGCAGAAATATCACCCTGGGATTTAGTTTCTAATATTTCCACGGACATCACATTTCCCAGAGGGAGCTACAAGATGTGCTTGGCTCTTCTTTTGTTGTTGTTGTTGTTTCAGTAATCACAGAATCGTTTAGGTTGGAAAAGACCTTTAAGATCAACGAGTCCAACTGTAAACCTTACACTGCCAAGTCCAGCACTAAACCACATCCCCAAGAGCCACATCTACTCATCCTTTAAACCCCTCCAGGGGTGGTGACTCAACTGCTTCCTTAGGCAGCCTGCTCCAGTGTCTGACAACTCTTTCCGTGAGGAATTTTTTCCTAATAGCCAACCTACACTTCCCCTGGTGCAAACTGAAGCCATTTCCTCTCATCCCACGATGCAGGTGAGGGGCTGAGGTGAGGCAGAGATGTCCTAGTGCTCCTCACAGTCACAGCTTCTGCAAGAGGTGAACCTGGGGGACTCCTGGGTGGGCGAAGGCAGCTGGGAGACTCCTGGAGGACAATGAAATGCCAGGGCTGCAGTTGCTCAGACAGGAGCAGCACTGTGAGAAGCAGAGGATGTTTACAGCAAAGGCACCAGGAGACCGTGAACTTAAACCTCTGGATGTGCTTGGAGACTGGAGGGAGAAAACCTTAGTTCAGGGCATGATAGAGAAGATCCCTGCTCCCCTGAAGTCCGTCCGGCATTCAGCCAGTCATACAAAAATGGAAGATTACACAGTGGGACAACAAATGTGACAGACCATTTTTGCTCCCCCCCAATGCCCAACTTGTCTCCATTCAGGTCATCACCCTCTAGAGGCACGACACCAGGAGCAAGTGATGTGACTCAGAAGTCACTGGCAGCAGCACCAGGACTGCACAGGAGGCGACTGCAGAAGCCACAGCTCATCCTTGCTGCCTATAAGCCATGAGCCTCCAGTGCTTCAAACAAAGGAGGAAGATGAGTAATTTCAGACAAAAGAATGAGCCATCATCAAAACTTCTGACACAAATATCTGAACTGGATTAGGTACCTGTGCTACAAGTCTCTCTCTTTTTTCTGTTCTTTTTTTAAGCTTTTAACTGCTTTTGTTTCCTTCCTCCAGATTTCCAAATTCCTACCCGTCTCTGAAAGAGCTGAGCTGAAGTATTCCCTGAAGGCTGCTGTTCCCAGTACCTTCCAGATCAAGAAGAACCAGAGGTTTCAATAAATCTTGTTCCTATTCACGCACAAGCACCCCTATAAATTTCTCTTGCAGTATCTTTCCTTGTCTTCTCAGGCTCTCAAAGCATTTATGTGATGGACCAGGAAGAAATGGAACTCAGCGAATAAAACCTACCCTGAAGATAAATGTAAATATAAAGGGGATAAACTGCCTTGCTGTAGATGTAAAGCCATGCAAGGAGATCAGTCACCACTAAGGTGACCTGAATGGTGGCCAAGCCAAGTGACTGTCCCCTGACAGCAAGTTGGGTTTTGTGGTCGTGGATGATAGTTGTTAAGAGTGAGAGATTTCAGCAGCACTTGCAGCCTGGGAAAAGCTCCTTACACCTGCTCAGGACGTGCCATCTGTAGCAGCCTATTAATGTGCCCTGAAACGATGGTCCCTTCCCTCCTGAATGGGCTTATGCTGATGATAAATGAGAGTCGTTCTCTATCTTAAATGCTGATGGGGGAAGAGTCCTTTAAAAGTTATAAAACCTGCCAAAATTCTTAGTAATGCACAATATTGTGATTTAGCACAAATGTGTCCCAGTTCTGTGAAAATGTAAGGCAGAAAGAAGAAGTGAAAAACACCCCAAGTGACAACAGAAAAGCAGATCTTGGTCTCCCCTGAAATTCCTGGACAGCTTGAAATCCCTTTGAGGGAATCTCAAATCATTTCCTCTTCCGAAAGCTCAGTGAACAGGTCAAAAATATACCTGTCCTTCCAAAATAAGCATTCTGTTTTCCTGAATGATTTTATGCAAATTAGATTACCCAGCCCTTGCTCTTCTGCTCCAAGCCCAGAGCCACTTGAAATACAAACACTTAGGGAAAATCTTCCAACAAATAGCAAACCTGGTCCTGGATGACAAGAGGTTGCCAATTTGGTAAACTTCTATTAAACAACTGAGTGGATACAGCAGATTTCCAGGAGATGGGTGGTACATGGTGGTTTCCTGGCTCATGTGCCACCTGGAAATGCTCCACTGTGCTGGGGCAAGTCCCAAGAGCGATGGGGTGGGAGGATGCCAACACCTCTCACTCTGCAAATGCTGTGGTACCGAGCAAGGAAAACAGAAGTGAAACAAAGCCTAGTGGAGCAGGTGGCAGGAAGAGCAGTCATTTCTCTTCTCCTCCCCCAAACCCATTATTTACAGCAAAGTATAAACCCAAGAGTCCCTAAAAATACAAGTTCAGGCTTTCTGCAGCATCGTCTGACAGCAGCTTGTCTCCAGCTTCCCAAGTCCTACGAGCCCTCACTGTCTCCTCACTGCCCTCCCCCTCTCACCCCTTCATTTTCAGTCTTTCCGTTTTCCTCCCTTTTTCACATCCTGTTTTTCCCTGTTTCATTTCCACCACAGTCCTGGTAAGGATGGCAAGGCATTCACCTGACACCAGGTATCCTCCTGGTACTTGGCATCCATCTGAAAAGGAGGCTGGAGGACTTGGTAAAAAGCCACTGACCCCACAGTTTCATCTCGAGAAGGGTGCAGGGATAGGACTGATGGAGGGTTTCTCCTTCCCCCACCCATTGTTCTCTGACTGTGGCACCTGGACACAACATAAATTAGAGCTAAAAGCACCTAAAAGCATGGAAAATGAAACAGGCTAATTCAGAAAAGCAAAAGTACATCTAATTTAGTTACAGGGAAATGAATAAATGGCAATTCCAAGGCTGCAAAAATGTTCCATTCTGTAAAAGAATATATATACTTTTAAGACAGGGGAAAAAAAGATGGGCTGAGAACATCCTCCGTTTATGATTACTCTTCTAAGATCTGGCTGTGCTGCCACACCAGTATTTAGCAATTCCCCCCTCTCATCATATAGGCAAATGTAAGGATTCACACTTCTCAGGTAACTCATTTTTTTACTGCAGTCCTAAGGTTGTGTTTCTGCAAATTTATGTTTTGTTTCTTTAAAAAAAAAAAGTTAATTGAGCATTGCTGCCATGTAATTATTCACAAATGGGTATCTGCCACGCAAGGCCTCGATTTTCACGTATTTTCCACACTACTAAACCTGACACAAACATTTCAGGCTAAAAATTATTTCCAGCAAGAATTCCCATCATTCCATGATTCTTGTAACATATGGAGGAAGATATCACGCCACCTTTCAACCTACTAACTCTCTTTGACAACCTTGTCACAGGACAGGGCTCCCACTGTCAGGTCTCGGGCACACTCTAATGGGAAGCTCTTGCAGTGCTCCCAAATCCTGCAGGGTTCCTGTGTGGAAAGACCCAGCATGGAGGGTCTCCTGCTCAGAGGGTGTCAAGTCATCCCTTCTCAGAGAGGAATGAGGGCAGTGAGCCTTTTAGGGGCTGTTCCACTCTATTTATTCCTACTGATGTCTGTGCTGTGGCACTCCTGGAGAAGCACCTTTGCTTTTGGACAGGCTCAACCATCTCCCACCCATCCCAAAACCAGTAAGACTTACCCCAGCACTCAAGCACACGATTTTCTAGGCACAGCCTGGTTTTCTGGGTACAGATCACCTCTGGGAATAACTGTTGCTCACACAAAACCCCCTCGATGCTCACTTGCAAGCCCATTTTCCCCTCACACGCGGTGCTACCGTGGCACCAGCGCACAACGCACCGTGCCATTCCGCGCCTGCCAAACCACACTTCAACATGCTGACCACACACATTCCTGCCCTTCCAGAGCAAAACCCTCCATGCTCAGCTTGGACTAAAAAGACACCATCCCTCCTCCATTTTATCCCAGCTCCTCAGGAACGAGCTGGGATTCGACTGACGTGGGTGCACGCATGCGTGTGCTTGCGAGCTTTAGCACTATCAGCTAACTTCAAAGACATCAAAGATAATTATTTTCCATCAACTTCATGGCAACAGGCAGCTGGGTGGCAAAGGATGCTGGACGCAGCCTTTCACGAGGTTTATCTGCAACAGCTTTAAATCCTGCTGGCCCCGTTCTCCAGTCAATTATAGCAGCCTCAGTGTTGCCAAAAAAGTAATGGGAGTGAGAGACTATAGGTATAAGCAGACAAAATAGAATCCTAATTTAATTAGGGAAGTACTCAATCAACCAAGAGACATAAATACAAAGGAAACCAGGTTTATTAGTTCTGGTGCTGGCAGAAATGCCCATTTCATTCCTGATTACTGGGGGAGGGATAAAACAGATCAGTAATCTTGACAGTCCTGCTTTGCTCTTTCAGAAAAAGTTAATTACAAAACCAAGCAAAACTCAAGAGCTTCTAGAACCACAGCACTCATGATAGGCTAGTAACTGAGCTCATTATGGAGGGAGCCAGGTTCTGGCTTAACTCTGGTTACAGAACACAAACTACAGCTGGACCAGCCTTATGGGAAGAAGTTTTCAACCTCAGTTCTCAGGTCAGATTTAGATCAGTGCCTCCCAGCAGTTCAGAGATCTCACTTTCCCCCACGTAAGAGGAAAGTCAGGACCACAGGGTGTCACAATGCACTCCAAGAGGCTTTGAGAAGGAAAAGGTGAAAGCACCAACTCCCCAGGGCAGCACTGAGCCCACTTGAGCTAGAAAGCTCCATCCTTTGCTACCCCATCGTCATTTGGGAGTGGCAGGTTCAGAGCCAGTGGGTGTATGTAACATTCATGCTTTAATGCCTGAGAGTTTAACAGTGCAAAGTGACTAAAGACAGGCTGGGGAACTATCTGGAGATTAACTAACAGATTTCATGTTATGAAAGAGCAGGTTGTAATTTTGGGATTAGAAATCTGTATTTTGGATGTCAGTACCTTGCGTGAGAAAGGGGCCAGAAGCAGAGGCGCGATGACGCTCTAATCCATCTGCAAGGAACCAAGAGGGCAAGCAGGGAATGAGCCATCCATGCCAAGAAACACCAAAGAAATACAATAAATCCACTGCCAACACCACGTTCTGTGCTCTCCTGTAACAACAGGTGGGCTAACACACACCTCTGTGCAGACTGCCACTGCCTTCCCTGGGATTGTCCAGCTACAGCCACAAGATTTCAGCACCTACCCAGCAACGTGGCAGAGTTCACCCCCACCATCAGATGGATCCAAGAGGAGTCCTCCACCACAGATTCATCCCCACCTCTCCCTACAGCCTCCAGTTACCGCTGGCAGCACTGACAGGTACCAAAAAAAATAATAATTAAATGCCAGACAGAGAAAAATGTATGAGAATATATATGGGAAGCCATGTGGTGAGACTGTCTGAGCATCCCATTCTGGCACTAATTTAGCAAGACTGAGACCACACAACCACACTGCCCTTCTTCCATCCCTGCCTCAGTTTAAATGAAGTATTTAACCAACCCTGAAGGACTGTGACCTCTCTGACATCCCAAGAAGTCCCAGCTTCACTGTGACCTTTGGGTTTATCCCTCCAGGATAAGGAGAGACCCTTTACTACAACAAGTCCTCAGCGCCCTGCATGGGTACATCTCCCCCAGCTCAGCTTTTTGTAAGCTTCCAATAAAAACCAGTGGATCCCCATTGCCCCAGCAAAGCTGTAGTGGAGCAGTGGCTCACTTGTAACACTTATCATACACATATATATATGTACATATATACAATATATGCAGAGTGCTGAATCTGCACATCCTGGTTTCCTATTGTTGCTGTTGGCTCATCAGGATAACCCCCAGAGGAGTCAGGGATGAGGCTGGATAAAGCCATGACCACTGAAGAAGAAAAACAGTCCTCTTGCTGCCTGCTGTATCCAGGGCACTGTCTGAAGGCACATTAAACACACTATTTATCTTACCAGGCACTTGGGGTTTTACGTTTTGTGATTTTTTTAACTTCCAGTTAACTTGCAGGCTCATAAAAAGAAAAAAACTCACTGTAAAGTGAACATAATTTACCAACGCATTTTTCACTTAATTTGGTTTTTCCTCTTTCCTTCCTTTCTTCATCTAGTTTTTCCTCTTTCTCCTCACCTCTTCCAGTTTCCACTGCTTAAAATTTACAAAGTTTGAAACAAATAAACCCAGACTGAAAATACACAGTCAGTCTTCAATGTTGCAGAGGTTAAAAATAGGCTTTAAACCAGCTAATGTCAGCATCAGCATGAGAGAAAGGACACCCTGACAGCTCTAATTATTACATTCTCTTGTTTTGCACTTCTGAAGAGCAGCAATTAAATCTCTGCTTGGGCTTATAAGGAAAAAGTAAAGTGCTCTGCACCTGCAAAACGGATTCTGTTCCACGGGAGGATTTCAGCTCCCCAAAGCACATTATCCAGGGCAACCTGCAGAACAAAACCCATCCTCCCCTTTCCAGCCACCGAGGATTTTGCTGTCGGTTCACGGGGAAGAATACTAATAATGGCAACCCCTCCTCTGCTGCCTTTGCTGGACAGATTTATTTAAGAAAAAGCTCACCATTTCTGGACAAAACCGCTGCAGACTCTCTATGTGCAGTGCCTGAAACTGCCATATGGTGATAAGAGTAGTTTTATTCATAATCATTTTTATTGCAGTAGCCTCCGGGGACTTGAACTAGGTCACTTTCCCATCAAGGCTCACTACAAGCTGTTAAATAAGTGGTGCACACAAGGCCCTCTAAGCATCTTGTATAAACGAGTCATACTGTTCATTAAAAAAGGAAAAGAGAAACAAGCACTGCAGTTTATGAAAACTATTTTCTGCCACTCATAAATATAAATTCTTCGATGCTCAGTAACGTCAGTGTTTGCAGCTGTTCCCTCAGCAGCATGGAGGGTCTCTTGCTTATCCCAACTACCTGTCTCTGGGACACTCGCTGGTGCCAGGGACCTCTACTCTTGTTAAATCTGGCTGGGATGAGCTGGGAGGTTGGAAATCTCCCTGACCTAGAGACAGAAGAGGCTCACTGATAAGCATGCCAACGGCAGCAGCTTCATTTCTTTAGGAAATTCAACTAAAAAGCATATCATCGCTTTCATGCTCAATTCCAGGCTGGCACCAAGAAAAGATAGTTTAAAAAAACCCCAAGACCCCATAACAAAAGAGAAGAAACCTCCAAAAACCCCACAAGAAACCATGTGAAAACAAAGTCAAGACTCTCCATGGAAAACAAACTTTTAATTTGCAGAAAAGTATATTTTTTTTTTTTCCTAATGCAAACCAGTTTTGAGCAAGAGTCTGGGCATCCCCTCTCCGTGACGAAGGGAGGACTTGGTATGCACCAAAGGAAGGGCAGGCACCAGCTGGGACGCCAGCAGAAGAAAGGCACAGTGTTTCCATAAAGCCAGTGGAAAAAAAAATATAGCTAGGAACATTTTTCTGGCAGAAAACGTTCACTTATGGAAGCAAAGCACTGATAGCCAAGGAGAAAGCTGAGCTCGCTGAGCCAGCTCTCCCGCTCCCAGGGACACCTGCAAGTCGTCTTCTGTGGGAGCAGCCGGATGGGGACATAAATAAGGCTGCCTGGGCTCTGTCCCCAAACCCAAGAGATCCCTAATGCCTTCCAATCGATCTCAGTGGGTTTCACATCAGCCATTGACCCAAGGATCTTGCATCTCCTTATGGAAGCAAACAAATCCCACCCATTCTGCCTGGAGATGGACCAGCCTTTCCCACCCTACCTGAATCGCTGCCCCAGGAAGCCTCTTTAGATGCTGCCTAACACAGTCAACAGTCTGCTGAAAATATTTCCATCATCTTTTCCCAGGCTGAGGAAAGGACTGAGCATGCCCCAAGGCTCAGGCAGCTCCTCCAGCCTGGCTAAAAACTGCTGTTCTAATAAAAGACATTACCTCTCGCTACAAATCTGGGGTTCTTCTGTCCCTGGTTCAGTGAAGCTACAGCCAACACTACTTCTAAATGCTTTGCTGACTAGGTACACAAAAAGATTTAAATAAAAAAGCTACCTCTACTCCATACAGTTTAAATTTACTCCTAATTTTACAGGTCTTGAAAACTTTTGATGCAGTTCATCAGTCTGGGAGAAAAACGAGTGATCCCTATAAAGCTCACTGTGCAGAACAAAAATGCTGTATCCCTCCTTGACTCAGCCCCCAATTGCTGACCTTATAATGGAGCAAAACAGTGTGATAAGGTCCTTGCAAGGTACTTCATCACAGTAATAATGTCACCCAAGATAACTCGAGGGTGTGCTTCTGGTGTTTGTCTTTACCCTATAAGTCACGAGTTTATCTGCTGGTTGCAAGGGCCAAGAATAAAGGAGCATATTTGAAGGTGCACGTCATGCGGAGCCCCGCTCGCGGGAGGCCCCGCATTCCTCCTGTCACACAAACTGCTCTGCAGTTGCTGCTGGCCTGGGGCACATGGTGGGACAGGGGCAAACACCCTCAGCCAGTGTGTCCTCCAGGAGCTCCCACTGCCCAGCGGGTCCTGGGACCACTTCAAAGCATCGCTGGCCCTCGGAAAGCTGAAGAGGATCAGTTACAAACTCACGAAGCAACTCTAGAGTTTAACTCATGAAACTGGGGAAGTACAGATGAAAAAAAGCCTAATCCCTTGAATGTTAGAGCCAGCAGCTCTGCCTGTCCTTGCACCAGGAGTCCGGTGTCTTCCACTGCTTTTCTCATCCAGAGGGCTGTGTGTCTGACACTGTGCCACGAGCACCAACAGCCCCAGTGCAAACGGGGCTGCCATGATTTGTCCCACAAAGTACCTTAGGTCTTTCTTAGCACTAGTATTAAAAATCTAGTACTTAAATTTTTCCAGGTGCAAAACACCTGCTTTATTTTTAAAGCCTAATGTTTATCCTGACAGATTTCCTCCAATAGTTGTGCAATAGATTTCACACCTTATGGAGGCGTTACGAAAGTCTTACTGATTCTAAGCAATACCACTTATCAATTCCAGGTAGATTGCTCTTCTGTCGACACAGGGATGGAAGTTAAAGTAAGTCCTGAAAGATGTTCTTTTTTTTGGCAGGTCTTATGAGCCAGCTCAGCACATTCCCATCTCCTGCTTCGTCTAAAAATAATAAACCTTCTGAAGCGAGCAGTGGGGATGATGTGTGCTGAGCTCAGGCATGCAGCGTGCCCAGCCAGCCCTGCTGCTCCCACCTCCAGCCCTGCCTGGGAAACACCAGTGCCTTGAACCAGGAACAGTGTCCAGCCAGTGCTGCCAGAAAAAGGCTGTGGTGCTCAGTGTGATGTTCCCTTGGCTGCCCAGTGATCAGCCACCGTCCACAGGCAAATGGAACGTGCACCACATCCCGGTACTGATGGTGCAGAAATCAGACATTCATCTGGTGGGAATGCTACCTGGTCACCTACCTCACATGAGGGGACAGTCAGAAAGCAGCAGAGCTAAACCAGGACTTGCTCAGCCAGTTCCTCACACCTGCTGACTCCACAAACAAAACCAGCGCCCTGACTTTTTTAAACGTACAAGGGTACGGGTTGGAAGTGACCTTCATCTGGTCCAAGCCCTGCCCAAGGCAGGGCCACCACAGATCATGATCTCCCAGGTGCTGGAGCTGACCCACAGGAGGGAGCAGGGCTGCAGCACAGAGATGCTGGTGGACGCTCCATCAGCCACCACGGTGACCCCTCCACCACCTCCCCCAGGTCGACAGCATGCCCCAATAACTAGCTGTAAATTCAGACTTCCAACAAAGCCAGGAGCTATCAAATTTTAATGCTCTATTAATGGCACAGCTCTATCTGAATTCCAGGAGGCATTCTCCAGCTAGTAAACCTAATCTTCTACCCACGACTTTTCAATTTGCTGCTGTGATATAGGTGCATTCTGCTCCTCTGAACAGCAAGAATGAGATTGCTCTCTCCTTCCGTGTGATATAAGAGCACCCGTCCCACTCACAGTCCCTTCTGCCCATCTATTTATTGCAAATACACCACTGAACACACTCTGGAATTCTCCTATAACAGGGTGTGAGAACACAGTGGTTCATGAGAGCAATTTTTTCATTACAGTCGTTTGCTCCCTGACTCCTAAGCCATTTAGTGTAGATGCACAGGGCTCACAAGAGAAAACGGTCTCAGTCTTACAGGAGATGCTTATTTGAACTTTAATCCCAGGACTGATGCCATTTTTTCACAAGGTATCAAGAAGAAAATAGATATTAAGATATTAAGACCAAGAAAAGACTACAGAGAGAGCTTTGCTCCTTGCACAGGCAATGGGCACCAGCAATATTCAAGGTCCACCACCAGGCCCTTCTGTGATGGTCACTTGTCTATCAGAGAAAGTCCCTCACTCATCTCTCCACATCACTGCTGCCTTTTTGTTCTCAGAGACCCCATCTCTGTCTGTTCTCAAAGCAGGCAGGAAAAGCAGAGCTGACAGGGTAAAACGCTGTTTATTTAGGTGGCACAATTGAACCCTCACGCTACGCTGAACTCAGCTGACCTGACACATCAAAGCCTCTGCCTGCCTACCAAGCACTGACAGCACTCACAGAAGCACCCGGATGTGCAACACCACTAACAACCCCACAGTCACAGATGAGAGCGGAAAAGAAACCACAAGAAGTGATGCTTACCAAAGAGGAGGATGTTTCTGGCACAACAGGGCACTAAAATGCTGTGATGGTCCTCCCTGAGGTGACCATCAGTTCTCCATGGACCAAAAGGGATTGCTTTGCCAGTAAAAGCAGGAGAGCAGGGTATTTAACAGCCAAGGCTTTTTGGGTGACACAATATCTGGCTATGGGTGAACTCACCATGGTTTGGGGTCAGAGCATGGTACCCACTGGGCTTTGCTGCTCACTGGGAAAAAGGGACCATAAGTCCTGCTGTTCCTACAGCAAGCCCATCCCACTGCCTATACTCTCTCCAGAAAATAACGTACCTGTGGACATTTGGGAGATGAAGGGGCAACAGAATTCAGTCATTCCTCCCAACAGAGGGAATATGTTTTAAAGAAATAGCCAAAAAAGCAAAGGGGGATGAGGGGAGGGATGCAAAGCAATTGTCTCATAGAGTTTAGTCTTTAATTAAAAGGGTTGAGCAGAACGTTTCAAACACCACATGGGTATAACTTAGAGAGCAGTTTGTAAGATGAGCTTTCATCTTCAGTGTGGGCTTTCCTGTATTGACAACAAATACCATTTTTATATTATTTCCATGAACACCAGCCTTTGCAAAAATTCCAGCTTTTTCATGGTGGCACAGCCGAGGATCATATCAAACCATCTGTACAAAAGTCATTCTGTGAAGATCACAGTGAAGTCCTGGGTATTCAGTCAAAAAACCCAGCATCTTTCCAAGCCACGCTGAAAAAGGACTCTCATTTTCTTAGAGCAAGAAGCCTGTGATGCAGACAGGTATGGACAGAGCAGGATCTGGCTTGGAGACACATGTATGCCACAAACTGTGGAGGGCACAGGGAGATCTCTGACCCCACTTGTTCCACTTCTTTTAAAACCAGCAGGAAGTTTTTCTATCCATACCAGTATATTTTAAAGGGTGATTCCTGGATCACCTCCACCTAAATTCATCTCTCACCTGCTCATCCTCTCCTGGGCCCTCCCTGAGACTGAGCAGTGTGGTCCCTAACAGAGTAATAGACGTAGTAATACGTGCTGCACCAGTATCAGATCACGGTGTTTTGCCACAGAGACCGACCCTATTTCCTTTACAGGATGGTTCACTGAAGAGCACAAGGCTGCCTCTGTAACCAAGTGTGCTTCCAAACAACAAACTGCCACGCCTTCCAGGTTTTAAATCCTGTTCCCATGGTGGGGCACATGTCATAAATTCATGGGAGCAAGAGCAGCCTCTGTTTTCCCCAGGAACAAGTACCCTTGCTCGCCAGCCCTGACCCTTTCATCTGTACAGCCAAACACAGGTTCAGGACTGAGTCTTCTCCATGAGGGATGTGATCTCCCCCAAGTGCTACAGGAATGCAGAGCCAGTGCCAGCACTCAGAGCTGTCACAGCCCCATGAAGGCTGTGAAGGTCCTCCTCAGTCACAGGCACATCTACCTGCAGAGACCAGAGCCTCTGGAGCCCTCCTGCAGCAGAGGACCTGGGTCCCCCATGACCCCTCTTTGAACCAGACCCCAGGTACCACACCAAGGACCCCCGCAGAGCTTCTCAAGACTGACCAGCCCATTCAGCAACTCCCTGGGAAGTCAGAAGGACTGGCTAGAAAATGTGGTTTTGGCATCAGTTACCCAAGAACTGTAATAAAGTGAGCAGTGTCCCCGCTGGGCTGACAGTACCGATGAGCCAAGGGAGGCATGGAAAGGTCAACAGCCTTGATCATACCAAAACCATGTCGCAGAGCAGAAACATTCAGCTCTTCAATCCTATTCCTGTGCTTTGACCACATACATCTGATCCTTTTCAAGCTGTAGCCCACTGGGCGTTATCTGACTAATCCTGCAGCAAGGAAACCCCAAAAGTTCCCTTTTCTCATCACCACAGCTCAGTGACTTATACAGCAAAAAAAGTCACAAGGAGTCACTGTTGCAAGCCCTTTAAGGGAGATGCCAAATTAATTACCAAAGCACCACAGAGTCCGAACGCATTCCAAATGTATCAACATGGAGAGAGATGAGTCATCTCAGGAAATGCCAGGAGCTCCTCTGTCACCAGCCACAAGGCAAGGCGAGTTTTTGCTCCTGACAGGAAGAAAAATACTGGATAACCTGAAACGGATCACACCAGTCACTGGACAGGAGGTAGCAGAACATTAGGACGGCCTGCAAATTCTGTTTGTGTCACTGAAAAAGAAGTGGAGATGTTTTTCAATGTGCTGCTGTGCAGGAGAAGCATCCTACTTCCTTCCTCATCACTGCTTCAGAGGGAGCACAAAGAATGCTCCTCCAAGAGTAAATTATTTAGGCAGTCATCTCAGCGAGTTATTTCCGCTCATTTCCGAGGAACAATACAGCTCAGCCTGGGATTTAAACCAGCAGCAACGAAATGGTGCCCAGTCAAGTCCAAGCAGAAGACAGACAGAGAACACCAAGAAACCATCGTTAATAGAGGAGGATGCAGCACACACTTAACGTGGCTCAAACACAGACATGCAACCACAGGGGCGGCAGCTCTCCACAAAAAACTGCTCCATCTTCACATCCTGTGAAGGAATGGAACAGACTTTCCTCCTAGAAGACAGCTGGGTTTTCTACTTTTGCGTGAATTGCTCTAATCTTGTTGTGACAGTGCAGAGCAACCAGAGGATGCTGCGAGTTAAACGCCCTCATTTGTCTGTAAGTTTTACGAGGGAACAGGGCTGCCAAATCAGACCACCGCAAAGTGAGGATGTGACAGCTGTAACTAGGGCAATTTCAGTTGGGGAAAGATATAAATAAATGAAGAAATGGGAAAAAAAAAGAAATAACAGAGAAACTATACATTACGGGAGGGAAGGGGAAAAACGAAATGCAGCTACTAAAGACAAAAGTTGGCTATTTGCCTATTTAATGCTCTCTTCAAACCGTTATTGTGTTCCTCGCGTGCCTGATGCACAATGGTTTAAGAACAGACTGGGAGAGGGGAGAGGAAGTTGAGGGTCAAAGCACAGCACCTGCTTGCCTGACTGCAGTCTTTCTAAAAGAAGCCCAGCTAGGACTTGGCCAAAGCCGCCAGCAGCACTGATGGAGGCAGGCATGTACCTCCCAATGTTTATGGAGGTGGTTTCAAGTCTCGAGCACGTGAACCCTGCATGGAAAAAGTCTGTGCTGCGACGTGACAGCCAAAGCAGGCAACAACCTGACACCCTGACCCTGATTCCCTCTGAATTCTAGGGGAATCAAAGAGGCTCTGTAATGAGACTACTGGAAAATCAGATCAACCTGAGCATTCTCCACAACAGAGGCCAAGCCCCTCTGCTGCCACCCAGCTCCCATGGAATTATAAAACATTAAGCCATGAAAAAAGAAATAAAATAAAAAATCTCAGAATTGTCAATAAATTTAGATGTGCAGCCATTTAATAAGATTGCAATTCTTTTTAAGAAATATTTTCTCAAGAAACAGACTGAGAATTAAAAATACTTCAGAGTCCATCTAGCTCCAGCCCTTTATCCTCTTGTCTTCCTCAGTACCAAAAAACTGGAATCCACCTTTAAAGCCAGAGAGCCCTCAGTGGCTGTGGATGGCCTGGAAGCAGAGCCGGAGTCTGGTGGCCAACAAGCTAGTGCTGAGGAGTGTATTTTTAAAACGTGCACTTTGCAAGGTTTTGGCAACATTTCCTTTTTCGTCTTGACCTCGTCACAATTATTCTTCCATTTCTGCTCAAGACTAGCTCATCGCAACAGTTTCTATCATGAACTACATGGTCCTGCTGGGTCCATGATATTTGGAGTCAAGATCTCCTGTAACTAGTCACCAAGTCCATGACAAGGTACAGCAGAACTTCCTTCCAGGGACAGCTTGGGCAGCAGAGCTGCCTCCAGCTGTAGATCCTGAGCCAGAGACTCCACGTTTGCCTTCCAGCAGTGTCCACATCAGCCTAATGATGATGTATATTGAAGACAATTCCTGTTTGAACCCTCACCTGCTTCCTGCACCAATCCCCTTGTAGGACAGCCCATCAGACTGAATGGGAACAGCAGTTGGATGTGACCTTGAGCTGTCCCCGAGCGCTGGAGCTGCACCCACAGGCAGGTTCCTGGTCACAGCTCAGCCCCCGGTCCACCCGCGCTTCCCGTGACCCAGTTCCACGCTGGGAAACTGGATTATGGCTCTCATTGATCCACTCGGTTTTCCGCTTCGATTTTGCTGGTGAAGCAGTGAAAGAGGTCATCCCTCTCTGCCACGTCTGCTGAGGCAGCTTCCTACCTACCAAAGAGCAGAGCTTATCTCCTTGGAGCTCCCTGCTAGCAACCAAGAGCCAGACAGCAAAAATATCTTGGAACTGTTAAAAAGAGAAAGTGTGACAATCAAGATGCATTCCTGGATACACAGAGCACCTTCCCAATCTGTACTCTCAAGGCTTAAAAAAGGGCTGCCAGCACATACTACATACAGTATTTTATATTATCTTTACAGTGTAGTCCACAGCATCCATCACCAAGATGCTGATGATGAGCTGAAGGACAGGCTTTTATTGTCAGCAGGAGATACCCATCGCAGCTGAAGATTCTGTAATTACTGTTTCTTAAGAGAAAATGGAAGATTTATTGTTCACATAATAGTCAATGAAGGTCTTTTCTGGAGTAGAATAGTGGCTTACTTACAGGCCTTCATCTATGTCTCACATTGTATTATACAAGATTAAACAGTTTAATTTTTTCAAGCTGGGATTTTAGGTAATGTGTGGATTGTCCAGCAGTAATTATAAGGACAGAGGCTACTTGTACTATCTGCTGTGCCCTCCCCAGTCAGCTGGTACAGTGGGGACTCTCTTCCTATCCAGACAGTTTCTGGCTGAATTTCTTTAAGTTATGAAACCACAGGTAGAGAAGATTTATATTCTGTCACTGGATAAAGGTCTTCAGCTGAGATCAAAGCAGTTAGCTGTAATTGCAGAGAAAAGGTTGCAAAACAAATCCTAATTTATCAGTAGGGATTTTTCACCTCCTTAAAGTATGTGCCATCTAGAGTAGGCAACAGAGACAGGAAGGCAGGAGAAAATCATCCATCATTAGAGAAGCTGCCCTCACTCCCTGTTTTGCCATTAGCCACAACAGAAATCCTAAACACAAGACAGAATCTCAGTGCTGTGTATTTTGTGTCCCCGTTAAAAAATGTCTTTGAAATGAACAGTGCATGCACAAAGTCAGGGATCCCACCACTGCAATGTTTCTGCCTTCTCTCCATCCTCTTTCTCCCAGCTTCTTGTTAAAGCTGAGACCAGATTGTTTAATCCCAGCAGAAATTTCTCGAGAAATCACAATTCCAGACAGAGGCAGAAAATGGCAAAGACCGCAAGACCAAATGACTCCAAACTGAAGACAAAAACTAATGGGAAAAAAAGAGCATCATTTATAAGTGGGAGTAATTAATCACCAGCAGGGATTGATGGATGAGCAGTGGAACCGCTGATGCTTGAAGGATTTACACCAAAATTAAAAGTTTGATCTGAATAAACTGCCCAAGATGCAGCTGAGCCACTGCATGAATTAACAGGTGGAGTCCATCATCTGCCAGATAGCAAGGTAGGTCTGACCACCCCGAAATCCAGGATTTCTCACAGGGATAGAGGCTGGAAGCAGAGGACTGACCCCTCTCTGTGCTAACCCACATGATGCCATCCTACTGCCCAGCCCAGCACCAAGGAGGAGATGCAGTGTAACTCCTCTGCCTGCAGACTGGCACCACCTCACCACTTCAACCCTTCTCAGAAGCTCTAAGACTAATTTAGGTGTTGCACAAACTTTTGGGACCAGGCTGAATTCCCACTTGTGAACGTACTATGGGAGTTTGGTCATCACTTAAGCAGTTTTGAGTGCAGGAGAATAAAAGAATAAATAAACAGAGCAAGTCCAGCCATCATATAATCAAGCACCAGAAACATGCAAGGCAAAAGGGAGGGAACAAAGAACAGTACTCTCCCCTTTTACCTCAGCCTAGCATAAAAAAGACAAGATACATTCCAAACTATAAGCCTCTATGAATGAAAAACTGGCAGAGTCAATAAAATGTGAAGTAAGCTTAATTCATTTTTACTATATGACCTACTTTCAGCCAGCTTTGATTCACATGAGCAGCTAGAGCTTCAAGGTGGTGATTCGGCAAGGTCTGTTCATTAAAGTCATTCTTTTCTTTATGGCTTTCAGCTTCAAGGGATAAGAAAACACATTTCTGTCAGAGGCATTCGCCAAAAAGGTTCCCCCGGCACAAACGCAGCAGCAGCCAGGGAAAAAATGGGTATGAATGTAAATGCTGCTTCAGAACTGAAAGATGATGAGAATGAAGAAAAACTTAATTGCTGGAGGTGATGCCTCCTTCACTGTGCTCGAACACCCGCTGGGTCCCATCTGAAGCCCTGCAGGGCGAGCAGGGATGTTCTGGGGGCGACCGGGGTGATGGTCCCTGCTCCCCAAGCATCCCCGTGCTGCAGCCATGACTCAGCTGCCTGCCTCGAGGTGTCCTGCCACCACGGATCCCTCTGTCCCTATAAAGGAACAGTGACTGTTTCCTCTGACAGGCCAGGATGTGACCCCAAGGCGCAGGGCTGGGACCCCTGTATCACCACCCTGGCAGCAGCAAACCCCTTGGGGCTTCCCCAAAGAGCTCCCTCCCACCCTCTTACACATTGGTGTAAGAGCCCTGACAGCTTTTTTCCCCCCCACCCTGTCTCCCCAGGGAAAGAAAAAAGGAATTTGAAATACTCTGCTGGCTCCTAGTTCTTCATCACATCCAACTAGTCCTGGAGCGATAACTGGGACTGGATCTTGGATAAAATGCTGCAGAAAGTAATTTTCCATTTTGATTGGAGCATCTTCTCCCCCCTGATTCTAAAAGGGCTGTTCATATGCTTGGGCTGAGCACATAAATAAACACATTAGGAGCAAATATGGATGAGATTGAGCGTGGATTGATTTATCCTTAAATAACCACAGAGGTGATCTCCTCTCCTCACTGCAACACCAAGCAAGCTGGGTGCCTCACCTCTACACAGCCCAGAATCTGCAAAGCTGGGGGCAACTCAACCAAGGGAAGTCATTTGCTTTGTAAGCAGATACCTCATTCTGTTCCAAACAATATGTGTCTTGACATCTCCCTGGCTAACCCTGACATCAGGGTAGCTATTCCGGAATAGCATCCCTATTACCTGCACTGCCTGGGGCAGCCAGGGATGCCGTGGGGCAGGGAAGGATGGATGAACATACAGATCCTTCCACTGGAGTTTTCATTGTCTGCTCAGTCCCAGCTTCAAGTACCTCCACCATTACAGAAAATTAGCAAGAAACAGTATTTTGACAAAGGCTGAGAATGCTGTACCAGGACAACACAGCTCTGCAGGCGAGGCTGGAGTGAGCCACCCCTCGCCAAAGTCACCGCAGCAGAGATCAGTTACAGAAGCTTCAGAACAATCTGCCAAAATAACAGTAATTAGAAAATAAAGAGTTCATTTCTGTGCTCCTCTTGGGCTGCTGGCTGACAGCTTTGCTCCAGCTGGAATGGAGGGCACTGTCACCTCAGCAGTCGCTGCCTCGAGCTGCTCCCACAAAGGGCACTCCGCGTTCCTGCAGGAGCAGCCACGCTTCACCTCGGGCCAGGGCAGGAAAAGGCACGTGGCTAAGAAAGGGAAGCCTTGGAAGACCTCTCATTAAATGTCTCCATGCGGAGTGAGCAGAGCTAGCTGGAACAGCAGCAGCTCATGCTGCAAAGACGTGTTAAAAACAAAGCAAAACCCCAGAGTTGGAACCAAAGCTCAAAAATACTGCACATTCCTCAGACAGGTATTGTGTTATACACACATTTTACAGTGAAGAGAAAAAAAAATAAAAAGGAAAAAAGGAATTTTAGTTTTTTTCTAGAAGGAAACCATCATTTGAATATTTTGGCTCAGAAGAATTTCCTTCCGTCATCAGCAAAGCAAAGGATCTGTGAGAAAATGTCCTTCCTGCAAAAAGGGGGAAAACAATTTCTGGCTTGAGGCTAAAAAATGAAGCAATAAACCCTCTAAAGCTCAACTGAATAAAATGCCATGAGAGCTTCTGGGCGGAGCTGAGCCTGACCTTAAGCCTGGCCTGGCTAACTGTAGACTTCTCATGAGATTAAATAAAAATAAAAAAAACATGCCCTGTGCATTGGTGTTCTGATGGACACACCCTCCTGGCAGCAGCCCTAGCTTGCCACCAGTCAGTACATTACTTCTGTTCACCTTGAAGCAAAACATGCAGCTATACAAATGAGTTTTTCCATATTTTCAATGCAAATGGGGGATTATTCAAAAATAAGTTGATCTCAGCCTCCTAGGAGACAGGGAAAGGTCACAGAGCAGGCTGCAGAATATTTTCCCAGCCTTCCTCAAAAATCTTTAAACTTACATGATTTCTCTATTTTAAGGCCTTCTCTGAGGCTTCTTCCCAAAAGTTCCAAAAAACAATCAATTAAAACGAAACCGCTCTACTAAAAGAGGACACCTAAGGACAAGCCAGTGTGGGCAGGAAAATAGATTTGGTACTTCTATGAACTCTGGCAGCAAAGACACAGGCAGATGGAAGCAGCAGCGAGGGAGCTCAGCTCAGCAGATCATGTGCCCAGCGGGAGGGTGCCCAGGAGTGCCACCCAGCACCGGGCACCTCGCTCCGGAGACACAATTCCCATTCCTCGATCCCGCCGCAGCAAAGGGCAGGCTCCGTGCTGCTCCGGGCAGCATCCACGGCGCCCACGCCGCGGGTGGGAGACACCGGGCTGGAAAGGAGAGCAGAGGAGGATGAGGGGATGTGGGAAGCAGGGCAGCCCTGCGGCCCAGGAGCTGCCAAGGCTGTCAGCGGAGATGCTGCAGGATTGCGCTCGCTTGGCTCGGCACGGGAGCGGAGCTGCCTGTGAGTCACAGCTCTGCACCACTCGGCCCCGCTTCCCTCCCCTCCCAACTGGCTTGACTATTAGATGTATTATTATTATTCCTCTCTCCTTTCTCTGGTTTGTTTTTTTTTTTTTTTTTTGCCTCACTGGCTGTTTTGCCGCTCGCCAAAATATCTTCTGCTCAAGGGAGGGAGCTGCGGAGGGCGAAAGCCGGGGCTGACGGGGAGCCTGCCAGCCCCAGGCCCAGCCCCAGCCAGCCCCCACGGCCACAGTGGAGAAGCATCTGGGATGTGGACTTTTATTTTCCACTCATTTAATCAGAAACTCCTTGTAGGAGGTTTGCTAGTTCACATGAAGCCGCAATAACAAAACAGGTTTTCCGTGTTTAATTCACAACGCTAACCCGGGCTCTAAAAGCCTCTAATTTTTCCATGAGCTCCTGGCTAACGGGATGTTTCCAATCTTCCCTGTGGGTCCTTTGTTTAGAGACTCAAGTAATATCTGGCACAGCCTGAAAACATTCTTCTTGTCTCCTCTCACCTTAAAAAATAAAGTAAGATGTCTAATAATTACTATTAAACTGAGTTAACAGAGCCAGGAAGACTAAGCGGCAGTCCTGCTGATATCTGTGGGAATGCCTACCCAGAAGTTGATGGGAACAGACTCACAGAGCTGCTCTGCAGATACCAGAGCTCAGTGCAGATCTTTGGGCTATGAGTCCATTTCTCAGGATGATATTTGATGAAGATGCAGGATGGGGATGTGCTCCAGCACAATGCACCAAGTGATGGCTAACATGGCCATTGGTGGTGTGGTTGGATGCACAAAAGTACAGGGGTTTGAAAGGGCAATGGAGTGTAAAACATGGGTTCAGTGTTTGCATGGGATTCACCAAATCCCAGGTTATGGGAAGAGGCCACAGGTGGTACCAAAGAGTTCATCCTGAACACACCACAGAAAGAGGGATTTGAAGCTGTTTGAGAAGAGGAGATGCCACCCATCTTTGACCAGACAAGGGATGCAGCCTGGGCAGGCACACACAAATGCTTTAGGTCCAGAAGGGAAGGCAGCGCCTAAAGTCATCTGGGTAATTCAGTCTGGTCTCCCCATCTTGGCTGCTGGCAGAGGGGCAGATAAGTTACCTTCAGGAAAAGAGATTTGTCCCATTCCAAAGAGATCTGTCCCAGCTTGTACAGGACACAGACAGACGCAAAGATGCCACCAGCAGAGCAGAGTCAGGCCAGGCTCAGCAGAAAGGGGATTGCTGCTCTGACTGGCAGCTACAATTTCCATGGTTAAGTTTTCATTCAGAAGCCAAAGCTACCCAAATACAAAGCAAACTGAATCAATTTAAACAGTGAACCCTGTAGCACTATAGAGACACCTTCCTCTGTAGAAAAATGCTGCTCTTCACAGATGCCTTCTGCTTGTTGAGATGTAAGGTGTGTCTGCATCCTCCATAAGAGACCACGGCTGGTGCCAGGCCCTGGGAATGCACAGATTGTGTGGTGACGCCACCAAAAACTACCCTGGGTCCCGGTAATCTTTGTCCACAGCTGCCCTCTCACTCAGCTCCCTTTCATCCATTCTTCAAAGTCTCCCCTGATGCTGCTAAAAGTGATCTCGTTCCTACACTGAGCCAGTCAAATTTTTGTCGTCAATTCTGCACTCACACAGGTTTTCTCCTCTGCTGCTGAAGACAGACCAGCTTCTCTGCAGGATCCCAAGGCCTGCAGGGACCACAGCCAAATCTGCACCTCCTTCCTTTGCACTCTTTGCACCAGCCAAGGGCTCTTTAGAGGATGGAGCAACCTCAAAGTTCATTCCCCCAGCTAACAGCCGTCTCTGCACTGAGTGCTGAAGATGTGCTGAGGCTTGTCTGGTTTTTATCAGCAGCAGTTTTCCCTCAATACTGACCCAGAAGCCAGTTTCTCTACCTTTGAGGACTCAAGGTCAGTCAGACCTTAGGAGAGGCAGATGGTGTCTGCTACAGGATGGTTTGTCCACATACAGGGCACATACCTCAGGTGAAAGGAGTAATCTGGTAACTGACTTGGGCTTACCCAAGCATATCCCACAATCCTCACACCTCAACCTCTTTGTTAAATTCAGTGTTTCCTGGTTCAGTTGCACCTCTGCTTTCCCCCCCGGGTGAATCCCTTTTCTTTCACAGCATCCTCTGCACTTCCATTCCTTTTGCTAAACTCAGCAGTAGATCTTGTGGTAGCCTCTAATGGTGGGCATCAATAAAACAAACCAGCCTTGCGAGTCTTTTGTTTTCCAGTCAGACATATATCAGCTTTCTCCCCCTCAGTACTACCTTCCTCTAAGCACCAGCTCAGCTGAGGGACTCCTGCATCACTGCTGCCAGGCTGACATCATTTAGATGGATGTTGTGGGGCCAGTTACCCCTGAGAGCTGCCTCACTCCTCCATCATTTGGAGGTGCTCATCTATTACATCCGTTTCCCTTCACATTTTCCTTCACCACTCTAACAAATTATCACCATCCCTACCAGATGCACTATATTTGCTACACATTTCCAGGCACCTCTGCTCCAAACAGTTTTATTAGAAGCCTTTGTACCCATTAAGGCCTGAAAGGATGAGTGCCAGTGGCCTTTTGTAGGTTAATCCACAAGAGATCAAGAGAGTGCAAGGCATTCTGTCTATTCAAATTACTCATTTTACAGTATAATAATATGAATATTAATACTGTCCATTGAAAAAGTGTGTTAATTAGGATGCTGGCAGTTTTTTGGACCACTGCCACACGAAGTAAGCACTTGGGGGTATGTGACTATTCAAGCCCAGGTCCCAAACTGCCGTTTAGAACAGCGGCACACTCAGTTCAAGAGCCAAATCACCAAAATAATTAACAAGGGAACAACCTACAGAGGGTTAATGTTACTTATTTTTCCTCTACTAATTTCAGTTATTCCTCTTCCTAGTAAAACAGTATTTAACCAGACCACAAATAATTTGCATAGCACACACGTGCTGGCTGCTGGGAGGTTTTTAAGCAAACAGAACAAATGCCTCATTAATAACTAAGTGCCAAGAAATGCAGAAAGAATTTTGTACCAGACTACGAAAACCAAAGTAGTTTATTCTTCTGACGCTTGCCTTGGATTAAACACTATGCTCCTTTGATAAGACTGGTTTGGACACAGGAGAAAATGGAGAGGGCAAGATCCACACACGTACAAGAAGGACACAAACTTGGGAGGTTTTTGTAGTTCAGACACAACTTTTCAATGCAGGTAAAGCTTTCACAAGCTCAGGGAGAGGCCTGGTCACTGGTACATTAATAGCACACGGATGATCTTTAACAGATATGATATTTCCCCTTTCCAGTTTCTGTTTCTATTTTTATCCTACAGCATGGACATGCAATCTTCACTGTAGTCTGCTGATCAAGGCTGATCTTCATTTTCTGCCAGCAAAATGAAAGGTCAGCTACAGACCAGACACCAGAAAGGCGTCCTGGGTATTTATGGCCCTGATAATCTGGATGTCAGTGAGCATCTTGCCACAGAGGAAGCAAGAAGCCCCAGGCACCACTAATCACCACCAGGACAACACCACTATTCCCCAAAATGCCTGAGATTTGCAAACACACTCTTTTTTTCCACAATGGAATAAACCCCAAACATTTTTAAGTTTTTGCAAAAATAAGATTTGCACCGAGGGGTCCAATTTGATCAACAAACCCATAGGTTTTGTTTGGCTGTGGTGTTTTCCCAAGGTGCAAGAGAAGCACATTTAATCCTTTGGATCTTTCTCATTCTGCTTCAGGGAAGGTATTTTCCTTTAGGATCACTCTAAGTTGGAAACCCAAATCCAAATTTCCCACCTGCGAAGTCACTGCTGTACTATAGTTATTATGGGTCAAAGTCCTCCTACTCCTCAAAGAGCTTATAGCCAAAACCTATTTTCAGAAACTAGGGTTTCTCAGCATTGTGGGACTGACAAAACTCAAAGCCATCCTCTTCAGCATCTCAAAATAAGCTCATTTTGGCTCATACCCATCAGTCAAGAGATCCAGTTTCTCCTGCAGGATCTTCAGCAAAGCTTCCCAGCCCCATTTATGAAAGCAGAGACTTGGAAACATCTGCCAAGACACAATGACTTCATTTTTAGAAGCTCTTGGTGCCCTGACCTGCAATGTAAGTCAACAAAAGAATGAGGTCTACCAGCATAGCTGCAGGTCAGGTCCCCTTTTGCCTCATTGTAAACTAAGGCATGTAAAATTAAAGCAGACTCCTGCAAGTGAGGATGACCAGGGCCTCTGGTTTTTGCACTGACATATGGGGCTGCAGATGAGATTTTGCATGTGCACGTACACACACAGGCTCGGAGTGAGAGAAAGGTTCCAACACAAAGAATTCCGGGCTCTTGAAGACCATCAGTTGAAAGCAGCTGCAGAAACCTTTGGTAATTCCCTGGGTTACTGAGCACTTTGCTGCTTAAATCTCTCCCTGGCCAGAGCTATTGCTTGTCACCCACCAAAAGCTAATCCTCTTTTTTCTGATTTCATCTCTATCTTCTCTTTTCCCCCTCTCCATACGAGCGCAAAGCACCTTTAATCTTAATTTCAGATGTACTTTTCATGATGCTGCAGATGTGTTATCTGCCACTGACAGTATTTGCCACCTATTTCTCCTTAAAGGACACTGCTTGACCTTGTAACAGCTTCCATGCCTCCAGCTTTAGAGGCTTTCTATTTGAATGGATCACAAGTAATCACTTTTCTGTATCCATTATTAGCAGTGAACCAGCTACCCTGAGAGCTTCTGCTTTGTGGGTTTCTTTTTTCCCCCCTTCCAAATGCAGCATTTTTCCTCGGCAGAGACATATTATGGCAATTCAGACACTGACAACTGTGTAAATCACACCCAGGCAAAAGTTATTGATGATCTCATTCCAGTAAAGCATGAGATGATCAGGCTGCCCCACGGTATTTTGATCATCTGAGAACCCTGAAATTGAAAGTCACAGGCTCCATTTTGCTTGGAAACCTAACAAAAGGCATTAACTGTGACAAAAGGCACTTAGAACATCTCTTAAATTATCTCATTTCACACCAGCAGTAACAAATACTCATTTTCCTTTATTAACACACTCTCCTTGCCCATAACCGTTCTCATTTTTCTAATTTTGAATTAAAACACTTTCAAGTTATTGATCCCTTCTGCTGGAATTCTCTTCTCCTGTTTTTATTATTTCTTGTACACAGCCTAATTTGAGTGATATGAACAGTGCATCCAACACAACCACCTCTCCAGCAGACCTGTCTCCCAGGAGTCGACGTGATTAATCTCTCCCGTGCAAGACAAGTCACGTTCCACAGCCCCAGCTCCTCCACACTGCTGGTGTGCTCAGAAAGGCACTCTCACATCTGTTATTAAATCATGTAATTACCTTATTTCTTCTCAAGTGCCTTCCCAAACAGGTTGTAGACAGTCACCAGTGAGGGAAGAAGAAAACCCAACACTGGGAGCGTTTGCTGGAGCTTTCAAGAGCATTTGCTCTCACTGGATTTCTCCCCATGTCAACTCAGCTGTGGGCTCCCACAGCCCAAGGAACATTCCCTAGCACTGGAATAGTGCTGAAGGCAGTAATTAGCAGAGGCAAAGGCGCACACTGCTGTGGCTATGCCAGGAGCTGCATCCCCTCCCGAGGGATGTGGGATGCCCTCACAGCTGGCTGGGGATTCTTGGACCCTCACAGGCACATCCCCCTGCCAGGGGCTCATCCAGCTGAGGGACAGGGGTCACACACTGCTCCCACTGTGTTTAAATCCACTGGTGATATGCAGAGTCCTCGCTAAACACAATCTCAGGAGCTGTATCAAAGGTTTAAGGGCTCTTTCTAGAAGGAAGACTGCAGATTTGGAGGAAGAAGGATCGTCTTAGACACATGGCCTATCCAAAATTGTGCTCTCTGTCAGGCCTTTGGCTAATCCCCTGCTCGGTGCCCTCTGCAGCTGCTGGCACCGCTCTGCAACCCTGTATCTGCTGTGGAACAGCATGGGAAAAGCACCACGTTTCCTTGGCCAAGTTCTAGCTACTACGGGCACATGCAAATAAAAAAGGCCCAAACCAAACCCCCAAGACTGCCACAAGGGAGAAAAAGGCTGGAAGATGGAGGTGGTGCTGTGGTGCTTAAGCCGGGTGAGCAAATGTGTTGTGCTTTCTCTGCACAAAGCTAAATGATTCACAGAGCCCCAGTCAGCCCAGGCCAAAGGCACACAAATGGCTTGAGAACCAGCCTCTCCCTGCCCTTCCTCAAGCAGAAAGCTCTCCTGTGACTGCACAATCCATCACGCCGGCACAGCAGCATGTGTGCAAATCCATCTGCAGTCCGAGGCGTCACAGGGCAGCCAGCACGAAGGAACAATGCACCCCACCCATGGTGGCTTTTCAAGGTGGAACAGGGACAGACCTCGAATCCAGCTGCTCCTGTGGGGGCTGAACTCCGTGGACAGCATCCCTGCCGGGGGACAGCCATACCCTGGGCCACTGCCCAGCTGAGTGACCTCCCTGTGATGCCCACTGCCCCCCTAGCCCCCAAATCAGTGTGGATGCTAAAGGCAGAGTATTTCCAAACCACACCATGACTATCCCAAGAGATGCTGGCTTTTGCCAGTTCAAAAAACATTAAAAGTACCGGAGGAGTCCTTTCAGCAGGTGTTCACAGGCCCACCTCACTGCTGGGCTGCTGCAGGATTTTCAGCTGATGCTGAGTGCTTTCTGTGTGACCAGGGCTCACCCACTGGATGCTGCCCTTCAGTGCCACGGATCAAGACTTTTCTGCATTTTTGGCAGTTTCATGACTACAGCAAACAATGTTTCTGCAGAATCCAAAAATGTAATTTGACATTGCGTTTCAGAAGCCTGTTTCTGTAACACAAGATTTCCATTTTCTTTGGCAAACTACTCCTCGTGTTAGCCCTACTGGCATTCACATGCACAATTCACAATTCATCTGGAACAGGCTATTTACAGAAATTTTGCTTAACTGGCTGTCTTTCTATTAGTTATGTAGAAAATAAAAGGTTTGGCCTTGATCCTGGACCTGCTGAATTAAAGTGTGAAAGGGAAAATCTCTGAAGCCTAGGAAGGCAAAGGCATTTTCACTGGTGCTGCCCACTTCAACTACAGCCATAATTATTCTAAAAAAAACAAGAGACTAATGGCAAGTCCAGTGGAATTCACAATTTTTCCTAAGCCCTGATCACTGCTTATACTGAATTTCTACCTCTGTAAAACAAAGATGCATTTCCAGCCTTTCATGTTGCCCATGAGAGCTTCAAACTCTGAAGAGGTTTTTATGTCCCAAGTGGGGAGGGGGGAGGTTGGCTGGAGACTTCTGAAGGCTCAGGTTAGGTACTGAACGAGGCATCTTCTTCTCAAAAAATGGTTTTGCTCAGGGAGAAACTGAAACATCAAGGAAAGTATTGGCATAAAGATGTACCAACTGCAAGATATGGCGGAGTGGAAACCTCCCATCTTTTCAAACGGGGATGCAAAGCAAGAAGAAAAGAGTTAAACTGGAAGGGTGAAATGGCTCCCTGTCCACATCTCACTGTGCTGGCCCCAGAGAGCAGGGCACAAGAGAGGGTGGTCTCTCCCAGCACATCTGCTTACCTCTGTTTCCTTCGCCATTGAGTTCAACCTTCCCTCAGGGCTTTTTAAATGCAAATCAGCACAGGACACTGCCCTGAATGCAGGCACACTGCCCCACCAGCCCAATGCCCTGGTCATTATACCATCATCTGGAAAGTTAAGGACAGGGAGCAGAGGCCTTGGAATGAATTCCTAGCTTTCCCTTCCAACCCTCCATCTGGCTTACTACTACTGACCATTACAACAGGGGTTCCAGAGGAGAAGCTCAACTGAGAGCTCAGTACCAGAGATTCCCACACCATCCCAAACTTGAATCCTTGCAGACCTGTGGGCCACTTCTGAGTCTCCTGGATGCATCCCATCACAACCTCTCTGCTGGGAAAACCAAGGCAACACATGGAAAAGGAGCATTTACCAACTCCTCCTGCTCCAGCGGAGAGCAAAAAAACCGTGGGGAGGGAAGTCTGAGAATACCAGCAATCCCTGGGACATCAGTGCACAGGTGTGCAGCCCAGCCCAAGGCAGGGAACTGTGTGAGCACATGGGCTGGGATGCTCCACACCCAAGGGCGAGCACTGGGTGCAGGGAGAGGTGGCTGCGGCACCTGACAGGGCTCTCTGGGCTGGATCACCACAGCTCGTGCTAACAACGGCTCAGGGTCCCCCACATCCCTCTCCAGCTGATTGTAGCACTGTCTGCAGCCCCAAACTCCTTGCCAGCCACCTACACATGAGCTGAGATGGGCTGGGGGACAAGGGGATGTGAGGATGGAGCTGGGCCTTTACCCATGCACTTCCATGTGCACATTTCAACACAAGAATTTAAGACGCCTAAAGACACACAAAAAATTTTGAAGATTTAAACAAAACCAAAAAAAATTTACGCCAATCTGCCATTCTTATGCAAGAAGAGGAAAAAATCCCACAACATTTGGAAGCAGGCTGTGTTTGCTTGGCACTTTCCATCTTTAGGTAATTAGTGTAAAGGGCTTCCCAGGTAAACCTAAGAATAAACAGTAGATTTCAAGAGAGACACCATTCTCTCTGCAGTGAGCCTTCAAAGCATAACCAGGAGAAGCTGCAGAGCTCCAGCCAGCTCCCCGTAGGCATCGCTTGCCTCCAAGTCCTCAGGGTCAGCCACAAGTAAAGCTGCATCAAAATTTGGAATGACATAAAAAAATGACAAGCAAGAAATGTCTCTGAAAGACAAACACCACGGCATTTGCAAATGCTTCAAATCCACAGCCTGGACCAACAGCCTGCTGCTCCTCCCATCCCCTTCTCTGAACTTTCTAAAAAGTGCCTTCCTAGCTGAGAGTGGCACCTTCAGAGCTGGGAGGAACAAAACACCTCCCAGCTCCAAAACCTACTTTTCAGTGCTTCTCTCGGTTGTTTTCCTCAGCTGACCTAGTAGCAGCTGCTGTACTTGCTCCTCTGGGAATCAGCCTCGCTCCCAGCCTTTTGTTTCCAAAATGTTGCTGCAGGGGCACCTAGCCTCCTCATCGCCTCACAGATGGATTTCCAGCACTGGTGCCACCCAGCAGCTCCCAGCTCTGCCCCCCCCAGACCACGCCAGCATTGCTGTTTCTGGTTATATCGGGAAAGGGGTGAAGACAGGGATGGGAAAGGAAAGATGGGAAAGGAGAAGAGAGGAGTCATTCAGCAAAGGCCACTGGAGAAGTCCACAGCAGTGAGGACCTGGCCCCAGGTTTCCTGCACACTGCACCGGGCTCCAATTCACTAGAAGAGCCTGTTACTTCTTAAATACAATATCCAAGTTTGCAACTGCGAAAAACAGCAGGTACCAGCTACTTCTGAGGGCAAGAAGCTCCTCACCTGTGCCCTGCAGCCTGGGGTTACCATCAGAGGGATACAAGCTAACAGCAAATGGTTTTTGTAACCCAGCCGAGCCTTACAGCAGCACATCTCACCCACCAGTCACAGCCACACCCTTTTAGAATACTGCTGGTAAGATCTTACAGTGAGCAGAGCTATGGGAGCTTCAGCAGACAAGAAGCCACCCCTCCCAAAACAGAGAGTGATGCTTTCACATGCAATAACCCCAATTCTGAAAGCTGGCTCTTTTCTGAACACCCATCCCACGCTGCACCCTCACTTTAAGTGTCCTCACAGAAGATCTGAGAAGTCTGAGTTCCCAGTCCAGCCATCCCTCTGGGACAGGAAAAGGTGGCACTGCTCCTATTATCTGCAAAGCAGCTGCTTGCACAGAGCACTTTCTAATGCCCACAAGTCAAGGACAGGCACTGCAAGACCCTCCATCACGTTCCCCATGCTTTGCAGCACCACTGACTTTACTTGGCATCTTTAAAAGCAGCTTTTCTAACCCTAAGACATCGCAGATATTTTTTTTTTGTCCTGCAAAACTGTGCAGTATTTACAGAATCAGAGCATCCAGCAATGCAAGGGAGACTGGACAAATGTCACTCCACAGATGCATCAGTCTGCTCCTGACCTTCACCCTGCCCTTTCCCTTCACAAACTCTGCAGGGAGGGAAAGGGAACAGAGATTTAAAGGGAGACAATACAGAAACATTTTAAATCACCTTTTATAACCTGCATTCTCTGGGACTGAAAAAGCACCTTTCCCTTACATTATTCAGAAAGCAGAGAAGCTAATGTGACATATTGGTGCGTAGGTGTGTGGGGGCTGGTTTCTTGTGGGGGGAGGGAGGACTGAGGGCTCACTCTGTGTTTCAGGGAAATGAAGCAGCACAAGATGTACCAGTTGCTCTGGTAACAAAGCTTTTGCCTTTTTTTTTTTTTGGTTTTTTTTTTTTTTGTAAGAATGAAGCATCATTTTAAGCATTTTTCATTTCAGACTTCCTTGCCTGCATGGCAAAAACAAATCTGTGTTTCAGAAACACACACACTCCATTTGAGTCAGCATGGAAAGGACCTTCTCCTCCAGAGCTACTATAACATCGTGGGGAAGCTGATAAAATTGAGGTCACCCGTTTTCCTTCTGATAAGGCTACAGGAGTTATCACACACACCAGTACTCCAGCCCAGCCCCTTCCTGCAACCCAGTAAGAGCTGATAAAAGCCCAGCACCACCTGTGAGCTGGTGCCTGTGGAAGCAGTGGAGACCCCAGCCCTGGTGAGCATCCCCACACGGCAGCACCACCCTCCTCTCTGCCAGCGCACGGAGCCATCCCAGCAGAAACAATGGCTTAATATTTAATACTGTGCTTGTAATACAGAAGGATTATAAAGCAGCTTGTAAGTCTTGTAAATCCATTCACACTCACACAGACCATCCCCGACCTTGAAGGTGACACGTGGCCAGTGCCCACCCACGAGGGTCTGGATGTGGATGGATGTGTCTGGATGTGGATGTGAGTGGTCCAGCCAACACCAAAACCATCTCAGTGGAAGGAAGAGGCTGGCACAGGGCAGTGTGGGCACACACAAAGTGCTCCCCTGCCTCAGTCCCCTGGAGCAGGCTCTCAGTGCACTAAACCATGGGGAAAGCCAGGGAGCTTCCCAAACCAGAGGGACCAAGCCCTCATGTGCAGTGACCATGAGAGCATGAGGAAGGATGGCTACACACATTCACACACGTGTGGTTACACTCAGCCTGCCCTGCCCTGCAGCAAAAGTAACCTCTGAAGAGCTTGAAAACACAAAAAAGAACCCAAAGCTGAGGATACAACACCAGAACCACCAATGCGGCTCAAGTCACACGCAGCCTCACACCATCACAGTTCATCTGAGAAACAAGAAGGTGGGAAAAAAGAAATAAATGCTCACAGTGCACCTTCAAATGCAATAGCTGGCTGTCTTGGGTTAGAGCTGCTTGTTTAGACTGCAAGATGATGGGGCTCTGAATTCCTTCAGCAGCCTGTGGATGGGGCACCAGGTGCCCTTGCTGTGCTCAGCACCAGCACCCAGCACCCAGCACCACAGGCCAGGTGTTGGGACACGGGTGGCTGGCAGCACGACCTGGTCTGCAGGCACCAGTGTGCACACGTTCAGTCTGGCCTCTCAAGCAAGGTACAGCAGTCAGTCTGCAGCTGTAAAAGCTGTGTATATAAACTACAGTTAATTCTTTACAGCAACAATCCCCAGGAAATATTAATTGTGTGCAGCATGGTAGCTTCTTCCACACAGATAAAGCAACAGTGATTAATTATCGAGCTATTGACCATCAGCCTTTCAGAAAGGGAGACAATAAACCAACTGATGATTAAAGACAATTACTGTTGTTCTTGATTCAGGCTAATTATCTGAACTCCTAATAACGACCCAGGAACCTGGAGAGTTTCTTTTCTCACCAGGGCTGATGCAAGGGCCCAGCACTTGATCAGCAGCAGCCAGACTGAGACAGACATCAGGCAAGTTAAACACGGCACAGATCCCACTCTATTTTCTCATATCCACCCTCAAAAATAAGTTAAAGGAAAAAGGAGTCTTCTAAAAGCCTTTTTAAAAGATATTTACCTGCTACCCCACCAGCCTGCACGGGTGGAATGCCTGGGGATCCCAGGAGGAAAGATGGCACTGTGCATGGAGTGCACAAACAGCACCCAGGAGCACAGGACATGCGTTATCCTTCCTCCTCTGGCATCTGCACACTCCAGGACAACATTATCAAACACAGGCTTGTGCCTGGGACATTCCCACAGGTTTGTCCGAGGGACTAAATTGTCCCAGCAGTCCTGCAGCTCCCAGCTCTCCAGCAACAGGTGACCCTGGATTTCATATATTTTATTCACTTTCTCATACCCACATACCTCAACATCTCCATCTACTGGGTCAAACCTGGGCGTTTGCCTCCAGGTGGATCAGCCCTGGCTTCTGGAAAATACCAGTTGGGCAATAAATACATCCTCACAAAAGAGCTTGGGATGCATTTCCTCAACCTTCTCCCCTGTGTATTGTAACCCAGACAGACAGACACACACAGTACAACAAAGAGCAATTGCAAACACCACGTTTTTTTCAAACAGCTGCCTCACTTGGGCTGGCAGAGGACATGGACAGCCTGAGGGTGCTCCACTGCCCTGGGGTGGCTCCTAGGGGTGATTCCCCTGCCCTGCCCCATCACATGGTGATGGTAAAGGAGCTCCTTGGAGGGCCACAGCTGACACTGGTGGCACGTGGATCCCACACGCTCTAAATTAGAGCACAGGCTATTGCTGCGTAATAGCTTGGTGATTATATGGCATTTACCAGATAATTAAGCAATCAATAGTTATTGTGCAGTTACAGAGGTGCCCACATACTCTATCTTGTACCCTGTAAAATAGAACTGAGCTGAAGCTGTAAATGGAGAGCCACATCCCCAGGGCACAAGGCAAAGCAGCACTTGGCATTAATGACCACTGTCCTCCTGGTACAGTTGGCAAGAAGCACGTGAGTATGTAATCTCAACATCATTTACTTCGATGCTGTAAAATACACAAGATGAGAGGTACAAAGGTTACCATCTGATCTACCTCCTGATTTTTTTTCTCACTACTGCAAAGGCTTGCATCAAAATCCCTCTTGGCTGACACCATCCATGGGCCACTGTTGGAATGGCCATGGCTAAGCCCATAAAAACACTAGAGGATTGCTTTGGTTTTCCACTTACTCAGTGCACAGTAAGTAGCCCACTGCATGGGTCCCCAAGCTTTGCAACCATCTATGGACAGGTATTTCTGAGTAACCCAGTGTCCTTTGACTTTGAGCTCATGTATTTATTGGTGCTGGACACATCACTGGTTGTGGCCCTGATCTATCCAGGCAATCTTAGCACACACAGTATTTTAAGGAGTGTTTGTTTGCTCTCATGCAGCGTAGAAATAAACAGTAATAATAATGTTCTGGGACATAAAAGCAGCATTTCCTCACAGTTTAGATAATGCTCTGAAGGGTTTTAGTGAGTTTTGTGTTCAGAGTTTTGCTTTCAGCCATCAGCTATAAACCAGTGAGGCAAAGGCTCAATTCCCCAAGTCCAACTCATTGTAGTCCTCATAGTCATTTCCTTAAACACCTATAACAAAAATAAAATCCAAGGACACAAAAATTCACTACTGCAACAATGTCTGGCACAGAAGCTAGCAAGTCCTCAGTCTTTCTTCAAAACCAGTTTACAATCTGTAACATTAGATGCAGGATTATTAGAAAATAAAGAAAAGCTTCCGATTCAATTAGAGAGATAAATCATCACCAGTGTGGTCCCTCATTAAAATAAAAATCGAGCTATTCACAAGAGATTGTTAAGCAGCGAACAAGGAATGTTATTTCTCTCGCATTTTTCCAAAGCAAAGAGCTTGTGGTTGGGGTTAGAGAAGTGAGAGCAGAGCAGGTCGCTGCCGAGGGCTCCTGCAGCGCTCAGGTGTCAGTGGGGTATGGCCAGAGCTGGGAAGAACCAAAGGGATATTTTAACCTGCTGTCCTGAGCAAAGAAAGACCTTTACTTGAAAATACAAAGGTCAAACCAAATCAGTTGCCATTGCCTCGAGCACAAGGCTCACAGAACAAGGCTTTGATTCACAGAAGCACTGTGAACCACCTGAAAGGGATCTTCAAACCATGACCCAGAAAGAAGGATCAAAGCAGCAGCAGCTGCATCCCAGTGCACACGCTCTGGCAGTGGGTGCCCTCCTTTTGGGAGCTCTCAAGGTGCACCAGGCTTGGCTAACATGGCTCTCCTCCTGTGAGCAAGGAGAAGGGCATGTGGTGTGGCAGGGGCTGGCTCCATGAACCCCTGCTCTCTGAGGGCTCCTGTAACACTCCTCAGGCTCCCCATCCTGCTGGGCTGTGAGATCTTTCAGCTGTCAGAACAACATAACCATGCCCTTTATCCCATGGGATCGATGGGAAGTTTGCACCTTGCACGTTTTCCCCCCAGGTCCTGGGCAGGCCAGCTGGTTACCACCAGGACACCTGTAGTCTCCAGGACAAACGTGGCCACACAGCAGTGTTAGACCTGGCTGCTAGATCAGATTTTCTAGGGGAAACATCAGGACTGAAGTCCTGTTTTGGCAGTCTTGCAGCACACAGACATAAAATGTTATCCCCTGCCTGGAATAAACATCTCACTTCCGCCTCTTCCCAATAGGAAAGTTGCTTTTCTTGCTTCAGAGAGGGACCGGCCATGAGAAGAGGAGGTGATGCTCACCAGGTGACTGCTCCTGGCTAAGAGCACAGGGTTTGGACGTGCAGAGCTCGGGCTGGCAGCCAGCACCAGAGCACCAGAATCTAAAAACACAACCCGAGGCACACACAGCCTCTAGGAGGGCAGCAATGGTGCACCTCAGGTAACACAGCACAGAGGGGTGGGTCAGCACCCCTGCAGGGATTTAACAGATGTGTACATGTGGCACTTAGGGACATGGTTTAGTGGTGGGCTTGGCAATGCTGGGTTACTGTCTGGACTCAATCTTAAAGACCTTTTCCAAACTAAATGATTCTGTGAACAGTCCAGCCCTGCCTGAGAGGGATTTGGAAATGGCAGTGGAACAACCATCTAATTACAGAGGACGCTGCTCCTAGGTATGGATCACTTCTAAGGGCTGATTTAGAATGGAGCCAGAAGGTCTGTGTGTCTTGAAAGTCGATCCATTTGTTTTGCTGCAAGAGATAAATACAGCGGTGGTATCTGGAGAAAAAGAATTGCAGAGATCTTATTTCCACGCTGGGTTTTAGGGTGGGACACCATAAACAGTTATGTATGTTTTATATCAAAGTCTCCTTTTGTTTATAGAGCGTGTGCTACTCCCGGACTTCAGTTTAAGAGAGCTGTGAAGTCAGACTTAGCCTAAGCTCATACCTCAATACTTACTAATTTGGTTTGGACAGAAACGTTTTCCCCTCCACCCCCGTCACCATCCCGTCTGGCACCAGCACCACGTGAATCACACTGAGGACAATCCGGTTACTCCCGCAAGTTAAAAACAGTTAGGAGGAGGATTTTCCCCTCGTACGACATGGGAAAAAGGAACACAGAAACGTTCAGCCTACACTCGGGACATTTCTGGGTGGTTTTTTTCCCCTTTGAGGTAACACACAGACTCACCAAAAGAATCGAACCCAGCAGGAGGAAACCCGAGCAGCTGAGCCACACAACCAGCAGCACCAGCTTATTTCCCTTTCTGCTCTCCACAAAAACATGACGCTTTGAAAAGGCCGTTACAGGCACATAGTTTCCACGGATTGTTAGAAATATGAACCAGTTAAAATTAGGTCACCTTCCACCGTTATTTTAGCAGCTGAGAAGAAAAACAGTTCAGAAGGGAGCTCCTGTGGCAGGGAACACATGGTGGGAAAACAATGAATACCAGAGGGGAAAGGCTCCCTGGAATATAACCTTGATAAGAACAGCTTTGGGGTGGGGCAGTTTTTCCTTTGTTTTTGTTATTTTTTTTTTAAATCTATTCCAGTTCAAAAATTCACACATTTAAAACTCCAGGAGTTCCAGTTCATCTTCGGTTCACTCCAATCCCTTGATCCTTCAACTGACACAATTAGTCTACAGCAGCAGGAGGATGGGGAACATTGGTTCTTTAAACACCATTCTCTTCTGCAGGGGCAGCTCTCTATCTTTTAGAGCACGACAGGCAAGAGCTGTGTCTCCAAAGCCACAGAGCAGGAGCACATGAGTATGTTCCCTTCTGTAGTCAAAATGAAACATGGGCATGACGGGTAAACAGGATCTCTGTGTGCCCACACACGCATGAGTACACGTGTATACAGCACTTGTGCCCACACGTACACGAGTTTCTTGGAGAATGAGGCCCAGGGGAGGTACTGACTCCCAGCAGAACCAAAACAGTCGGCAAATTCCTCATGCAACCATGACAAGAAACATCTCCCCGCCATACGTAAGCACAGATAACCCCAGACTTTGAAATAATTCAATCCCACCCCAAATGCACAAGAATCATCCATAAAAAGACCCCACCAAGATGACAAAATCTGGAAATCCCCCAAGCTAAGAGGTGTTTGGGACAGGTGATATAATATAGCAGAGGTGGGCATTTTAAATATTCTTGTAAAGAAGTTCATGTTTTTAAATTCCTTCTTTTCACAGTGCCTTCACTATTCTCATCTGGATTGCTGCTTCTAGATGCTTAGAAAAATTTAAAGAAATCCTACTGACTGTAACAGGCACTTCAATAAAAACATTTTAATAGTGTTTTTAATCCTGTAGCAGGTTTCTGCCAGTGGAAAGGACAGCAGCCAGCCCATGTGCAAGCAGAGCACTAGACTGTAGCAAACTCATTTGGCAGCCTATTGCAGCCGTAAACTCAGCTCTTAGAAGAGATCGAGATTTAGCTATTAAAGCACAGACTTTTCACTCCCTCCTCATCATCTAATCAATAAAAAGCAACTGGGGGGAAAGGGGAAAAAAAAAAGCAATTCATTTTCTTGTGACAGTTTCAGAACTAACGTGAATTGCTTATTATAAGAGCTCTGTGTGCTACACGGTACTTGCACACAAGAACAAAAGGCCAGAGTTCAGCAGGGCTTCTTGTCAGGTCTGGAATGGTCAAAGCCTCGTCAAGGTGATGTGCTGGGATGCTCCATGCTCAACACACAGCCAAGGCAAACAGGATCACTTCAGCTGGAACCCTTACCTTATAGACTTGCCCGTAGGTACCATTGCCAACGAGCTCCACCAATTCAAAGATTCCTGCAGGATCCTAAGAGAAAAGGAAAAAAAAAGTTAAATAAGCAATATTTATAGACTTCTGGAAAAATAAACATTCAGTTTATTTAGATATGTCAGATAGATCAACATCTATCTGACAAGGGTTTAAGGTTTTCAGGCAGACCAGGGATGGGAATTACAGGGACAATGAGCAGAAGCGTGTCACTGTCCCGGTGACGGCCCTGTGTGGGCATCCCCAGCACTCTGGGCAGCACAGACCTGCCCAGTGCTGCCCACCTCCAGCTGCTCCACCTCCACCTAGGCTGGGAGATGCCAGGCAGGTGCCTGTGAGGGAGCATCCACCCGTTTGGCTGTCATCTGCTCGATGTATGAACACTCAGTGTACGCTTTAAATGCAACAGCAAACATTCGCTGTTAAAACTTGGATTTTCTCATGTATCAGCTTTGCAATAAAACAAGCTAACTGACAGGATGTCATTCTGGGGCTCAAAGCAGGGGCTTCCAGGTCTATTCCTGAGGTCAGCAGCATTAGTGTTACTTGGTCTAAAGGCCATTTTGGGTTTGGTTCATCCTGGCTGTTGATATCCTGGCTTGTCAACTGAGACGAGCAAATCTAGGGCAATGCTATATGAGGACACAATACTTTGTGAGGGTGGCAACAAAACCCCAAACCCTGTCCCCAGATCCCCCTCCACTTGGCATGTCTCCAGCCAGGGGAGGTGCAGTCGCACACACACGTGCACCCACCAGCACAGTCCAAAGACTACGAGCAGCGAGGTACGAGGGAGGGTGGGGAAAGAAAGAAAGAATAACCAGTGCTGCTATTTTCTCCTCTCGGTGGGTTTTCCCCTTCCAGAAGCTTTATTTATACCCTCCCGTTCCTCCTCCTTTTCCTGTACTCACCACTCCAATTCTGGAGAGCACAATCCCCCTGGAAGACGGTGGATGTGAAGACATCTGGACATCCCTGGGGTCTGTGTGTCCCTGAGCCCACCCAGCCAAGGGGTGACTTGCCTCCCACACCACCACTCATCCTCATCCTCCCTGCTGGGGTTTGAGCTGTTGGATGTCTTGGCATCCAAGGGGATGCAGACAGGTCAGTTACCAGCTCCAACAGGCAGGGAGGATCAGCCAGCAGCACTCCTGGGGAGAGAGGAGATGGACACCCACCACCCCATTACGGACACAGAGGTTTCATTCATTACAAAGCCGCATGAACTCAAGATGCTTCTGGGTCCAAAAGTCAAACACTGGATCTTTGTGAGCAGCTGAGAAGCAAGGTTCAACCCAGTAATAATGCCACAAAAGTGAATTAATCTGAGTCCTGATGTGACTTTCCACCCAGCCAGGAACACGTGCTGCTGTGGAGCTGCCGGGGTTTGGCACAGCTCCGTGACAGGGTGACAGCAACCCCTCTGATCATTCAGAAATGCCACATGCCCCTTCTGCCTGTTCCTCCACCATATACGAGCAGCTTCCTCAGGCTGCCCGGGAAGCCCTGGGGTACTCCAGGATAGGCACCCCATTCAGCCTTCAGTGGGACAATCTGCAGCAAAGGGCAGGGAAGCTGTGCTGGAGGAGGCTTGGACAGCACCAAGGACACATCTGCCCTGGTGCAAACACACCTTCATCTGGACACTTGGACCAGACACAGGTGAAGCTGCAGCACAACAGGTTTCCAGCATGCAGCATCTCCGCTGGGTGTGGATAGCCTGTGGGTTTTGCTGCCTTGGTACCAGGCAGGGAAATGCCAGGAATGGATGGGAAAGGGAACCGACACCGGGTTTCCACACTGGGTGAGGAGGCGGGGGAGGGGGAAACATGGCAGCAGCTGCTGTTTATTTTTTGAGTTTCTTTCCTAAGGGTTGTTCTCTGCAGTGCTGAAACAACTCTGAAAGAGGCTTTTCCAGTGCTACAAGTATATCTATTTTTGAATATTCACTAGGAGATTAAGGCAGAAGAAAGCCGTGCCTAGGGCATATGCTTAGGAGGTTTGAAGAAACATCCAGGGATGCAGCTGGCCATTTCTGATAAAAAGAACTCCTTTCTGCAGTATGTTTTCCAACCTCTTTCCACAAATCCTCAAACTAAAGAACACCCCATCCCACCATCCCTGGCTCACTGCTCTAATGTGTCCAGAAGTCATATTTGTGACTCCAACAGGTTTGCCTGAGTCCATCCATCACTTGTTTGTAGACCTGCCAGCCCCACACCTTCCTCTGCTGCCACAGTGCCCAGGGCAGCTTTGTGCCAGCCAGGGGCAGCTCTGTGCCAGGAGGGCTTTCCCCCATCTCTCCCATCACCCACATCTTCCACTCCAGCTCCCAACCAGCCAGGCAGTTTCTCTGCTGCAATGTGCCCCCTCCATCCTGTTTCTCCCTGCATTTTTGCAGAAGCATTGCCAAGGTAACTGGGCATATCTCTTTAGTGCCAGGAGTGACACTGCTCCCCTGCCTGCTGCCACAGGCAGCTGCACCTCAGCACAGCCAACACTGTGGGAGCACCAGCAATGTCAGGGAGCAGAGGGGGCTGATCTCTCCTCCCAGCCACGCTGCCCTCCTCAGCCTGCCTTCTTCCCATGCAGCAGGCATTCAAAGGGAAAAGCTTCTCCCCAAGGGACACCATTAGGACCCAGGAAAAATATGCTATTAATGGCCTTTCCAGAAAATACACAGCAAAGCATGGGGCGGGCAAGGAAAAAAAAACTGCTGCTTCCAACTGGCCTCCCCTGGACGGATTCATACACAGAAAAGAGATTTGCATCTTAATGGCTGCTGGGGAATAGGCTGTCCCCGGTACCAGGGGCACATCCTGCACATCCCACAAAGCCCCTGCTGAGATGCTTCAGGAGGGTACCAGAGAGCAGCAACAGCAGCTCGGGCAGGCTGGAGCGGGCAGCAAGGGAGAAAAATAAAGAGGCGCACAGCATGGGTGATGTTAGCCAGGGGAAAAAGAAATCCACCCTGCAGAGCCCCAACCAGGACCAATCCAGGCCAAGCAGGGAATAATCTCAGACCAAATATAGCCTGTGCTGCAGATCAGGGCTCACAGCAGCACTGGGCTGCACTTGGCTGGGGGTGGCTGCAAAGCTCATCCCACACGGCTGCTTCCAGCCTGGCACATACCACCCTCTGCTGATGCCCTCTCCTCGATCCAGGAGGGACACACAGATGATAAGGCTGCTGCAGGCCCCTCTTCCCACACCCCAGAATGCCTTCACAAGAACTATTGTATCTAACTGAAAACATCTGCATTGAATAACAAGCCCACAAATAAAAGGAAAAAATGAGGTGAGCTGTTAGTTTAGGCAAAGAAGGTGCATTGCTTAAAATGGGGGGGGAGAGAGACAGCATTCAAGACAAACCCACAAATAATTTTCAGCTCTAGGTTAGCTTCACTCTGACTAGAAAAGGATTTGTACAGCTGTAGCAGCACCAGGACTTTGCCAAGAGCCCTTAAACTAAGGTAGGGTCCTGCCCTCCTTCCTGCTACTGCTACTCAGAACTTGTGCCACAAGACACAGGAGCAGACTCAGGCTCTCCATAAAGTATGGTCTCCACGAAGCAACAAAACACTCAATAGGACTTTTCAGCTGCTCACGGGATGGGAAATGTTTCACAGAATAGCACCTGTGGCAAGGGTTGTGCAGACCCAGTGTCCCTCCAGGCAAAGATGGGCTGTGACCTGAGCTGTCTCATGCCAGGATATGATCATGCTGCCACAGCTACAGCCAGGACAGCCTCAAATTCAAGTGGGAAATAATTATGTTTCTACTAATCTCTCAGGAAAATCGGTGGTACTAAAGTTTCAGTGGCTAAAACCAGTCCGAGACACAGAAAACACAGAGGTATCCTCCTTTCCATCAATATCACTGGTAAGGAAAAAAAAGAAGTCCACTTTATTTCAATAAACACTGTATTTGAAACTGGTGCATTATCAGAAAAGGGGCTTCTGTGTGTGGATGATAAAGCAGGATGTATTCAAATTTCAGTAATGGAACATGCCTCCCTTTTGAAGACTTATCAGCACGGAGCACACAGTGGGGCTCGCGGGTTCCTGGGTAAAACTGCTCCCTTCTGCCTAACCCAGACCCCACAGAACTAAAGCTGAAAGATGTCCTTGCCTACACCATGATGTCTCAACAAATCCAAGGCACAAAAGAGACAGCACTTTGCTCGAGGAGACTATCCAGAGAGCAATATCCACACCCAGGGCTAAGTCACCTGCAGGCCAAGGGGGTGCAGGTGTGTATAAGTGCTGGCTACAGTGACTGCTGAGTGAGCAGAACACAAGTTAGCCATCTTTAAATATGGCCATGCAGGTGTCCATAAACACAGGAAATATTTATACACAGCTTGTACACCAAATCTGCTTGTTTTCCTTGAAGGAGACTCATTTTTCTCCCTTCTAGCCGACACAAAAAGGATGTAACAGGAAGGGTTACATGAGGAGACAGTGGAAAGATGCTCAGGAGAGGGGAACCCAGGGGCACACCAATTAAACGACGATTGCTGTGGATGCACAGGAGGGGGAATCAGAGATTGGAGCCTCTGTAATCATTGTGCACTTAGTCCCCCACTTCTAGCAGCTAATGACAACTTCCAGCCAAAAATCATGGAGCTACCCAGTCATTAAGCAAATGTTACAGCCCTAGAGAAGGAAAACGCACTGTGTAACTGGAGGCAGCGCAGCTACGGGTCAGTAACAGAGGAGTGTCCCCAGGCACCGATCAGCTAAAGCAGCTCCGTGGCATCACAAGAGTTTTTTTAATCTCCACCACGATATAAAGCCTGTGCAACTAATGCTCCCAAGCATCAGATTATTATGAGCCTCTGCCTTACATCTCCATAATAAAACAGCCTCAACAAGAGATCCCAGAAAAAAACAAGGGCTTACAAAGGCCATTTACTCATCACCCTCAACACGAGACCCAGGGAGTCTCTGTCTGTGTGCAGGTGCCTCTGCCTAGACAAGTCCTGGCAGTCACAAGGAGAAATTCTGGCACTGGGAAGCACCACAGGGTCGTTCTTCACAAGAAGTTGGCTCTTGTAAACTAACGGCAATGCCATGGCACCCAGAGAGCCCAGGAGAGCCATAATCCCACCTGGCATCACACAGCTTGGCACGGCAGCACTCTCTACCCAAGTGGTTGTCTTGAGGTTTCAACTGCCTGGAGAAAGTTGAGTCTTCCAACCCCACCAAGCTCCAACCAGAAGTGGAAGATCATTGATTGAGAATGTGAGAAAGGTTTTGCAAGGAATGCAGGAGAAAGAGAAAAGCCTTTCAGCAGCAGAGTTCAATAGGCAGAACTGTCATCAGGGCCTAACATTTCTGATTAGGCAAAGCATCACTGCAAGGAACAAGTACAAGGATGAAGCCTTCAGTTGTCACACTATACACCTGCCCAGATTTAATTTCCCCAAGGCCAAGTGCCCGGGCTGAGCCATACTCTGTGAAGCCACCTCTCATGTAAGCAAGAAGTTCTAGAAGCTCTGTAGACAGCCATAAATCTCCCAGGCATCAGGACCCGAGTAACCTCAAGCTCTACAAAGTCCCCTGATATTCCTTCTGAAGACACATCAGTTCACTCATTGTGCAACACTTTCTCCACTGGCTTCTACAGCAGGAATTGAAGCACTCGTGCAGTTTGACAAAACAAGGTCTGGATCACCTTGGGGAAGTTACCCCAAATGACACGCAGTTCAGAGAAAAATAGAGGGGATTGAAGAGCACTTGAAGACACAGCTGCTTTTTAGTAATCAGCTGGCTGTCTCCATCTCCAAGGCGCTTCCAGTTAACAGCCCTTTGAGTAATATGAAGATGGACTGCACAAGCCAGGAGAGGATTGTTAATATAGCTGCAGACAGCAGCAAACAAGGCAGGAAGGCAGCGGCCAAGGCAACCAAATACTGATTGAATTACTGCAAACTTTCTAAAAAAAGAGGTTGGGGACATGACTTTTTCAAGTTTCAATCACACAGACATAGCCCTAAGCCTGCCCATTAATTAAAGCAGTGCAAAAAAACCTCAAAAGGCTGCACAGGTATTTTTGAGATAAAAGCCAAGCAATGAAGCAGAACCATGCTGGACTACTGGATGCTGCTCAGCCCTCACAAGGATTGCTTAATCTCACGCCTTCTCCTGCTGAAGCTTTGGTACCTTCCCCTCCTTCGCCCACCCATCCAGAGACTCACAAAACAAGCTATCATCAATGGCATCTTCCACTGCACCTCCTGCCTACTCAAGCAATACAAGCTGCTCTACTTGGAAGAGTAATAATGAACTCCCCGAGGGCTTTGTTTTCATTTTGAAGAAGCAGTTTGTCCTCCCTCACCCCCAAACACCCAGCTCTGTAACTTAAAAGATGTTAGTCTAGAAACAGCATTACTACGCAGCATTAAGAAAAACTGCTCTCAAGGCTAAGTTATTAACAGAAGAAAAATGTCTCACCTGGACAGCTGAGAAGCCTGTTTACAAATCTGTTTGAACCACTCCTCTGCAGCATCTTACCAGGGGATGCTCTTCCAGGCCCTACTGACAGCCACATCTGTGCTCTGTCCATTCCCACTTCCTCAACCATAAATCCACTCTCCCAGGTCTCCAACACTCTCCTCCCCAGCTTCTCACTGCAATAAAGCTCCAGTCACCATGTGAGCGTCTCTTTCTTTTCCAGAATGTTAAGACCTGCCAATAGCTGGCAGCAGCAAAATTAAATAAGAACTAATCACCACATTGGGCTTTTCAGTCAATAAAACTGTATTACTTCTTCAACTATTACCTGTTCAAGTTAGGATGTAAGTGTGGATTTGTAGTCCCCAGCCAGCAAAGGAGTAGCCAACACCAGTGCTAAGGGAAGAAAAATACAAAATCCCCAATGCACATACACAGCTCATTCCCACTTGGTCCTGCGGAGGCCAAGCCACTGAAGCTACAACAAACTGACTATTCCAGATTTCCTGCTCACAGACTCACACTTGCACACACAAAATTAGAGTTCTTCTGACCTAGTTTCTCCTTTCTAGCACGTCAAAAAAACAAGCAGCCATTCTGTACCCTCTCCACAAATATGAAATGTGGGAGCTCCAAGCCTGTAAGGAACACATGCACCGACCTGGAAAAAAAATGGTTTTTTCCAACCAAAATGATGCAGTTGTAGCACTGCAGATGGTGGGTCCCACAGCCCAAGATGCAGCAGTGATAGCAGGAGAGGACAATGATGACATGTCTAAAATTAACCTTCCTCCAACGTTGCATGTCAGAGCAGTCCAGTCCAAGGAAAAGCCACCCACAAGCTACACATTTACACCAACCAAAACAAGAAGGGTCCAAGCCTCCGCCCCACTCCTTCAAAAGCATTGCTAGCAACATGGTGAGTCCATCTCTCCTGATGTCATTCAAGCAGAAGGCAGCTAGTTTTGACTTGAGGCTAATGAAGATGAACATGTGAGCCTCCGTGAGTCTCAGCACGGTAAGAAAATGCTGAGATATTCAATAACCCTCAAAACAACACAATTGTACTTATTCTTCATTTGAAGTTAGTTCCCCTCCAAAGCAGCCAGTCCTCTCACCCTTTTAAAGCTCTACAGCACATTCCACAGATCACCAGGACAGACTCCATGAATTGTTTGCCTCCCTATGACAAGCCCACCTTCCAGTTCACAGAAGACTGTTCATTTAGAACAGCCAGAAGCCAATCAGACCAGAAGCATCAGCAAAAGCATGACTGCTAAGTGAACCCCAAGGCTTTCAATGCCTTGCTAGATGAATGTAGCCTCAGCGCCGTCAACCCCTTCAACATATGCCTAATTCAAGCACACAACTTCAACAGGGCAATATATAAAAGGCTTGGCTCAGCTCAGTGTCTCTAAAAAGCTGCAGTGCCAATTATAAATCATATCTATAGTCCCCAGAAGATCTAAAGTCACTACCAGTATTGTACCACACTTCTTCGGATGCAGACATCAATTAGAGCACAGCAGCTGGACGCTCTCCTCACTGGAAGTCACTCGTGTAGTTTCAGACCAATAAGATATTATTCCTAAATGTGTAGATCTCATCCCTCGGAGAAATAGCGAGTTTCAACCTTGGCCAGCAAACGTTTGCGTCAAGCTGAAATCGCTACCTACCACTAAACGCAGTCAAAGGTTTACGGGGTCTCGGAGGAGTTGGTTTAATTACCTAGCGAGGCAGCTGTTTTGGGAACTACAGCCTCTTAACATCCCACTCCTGGAGACACACTGCGTAAAGCAGGGCTGCTGCCAAGCTCACGCCAAGAGCAGGGAGCACCCTCTCACATGCAGGCAAACATTCACTCTCCACTTGTGGCTCCATCTGTGTGTGTCTGCAGGGGTGACAGAAGCCAGTCTGCACCTTCCTGAGGCACTGCTGGACACTCCAGCTTGTGCAGCCCTCACAGGAGGCTGCTGGGATCACCATATGGGATCACCTCTGTCAAGAAATAACAGCCCTGCTCCCTCCTTGCAGTGAGAGCTGTGGCCAAAGGGATGCCTTAAAACAGGAGAACGTCTCACTCCCACATGCATTTTGGAGCAAGAAAAGAAAAGCAATCTTAAAAACTTTTGCTTTTTTAAACTAGGATGGTTTTGTACCTCTATGTCTGTTTTTCAGTTATGGTTGTGAGCTGAGCTGACCAGAAAAGTTGTCAGGGATGAAAGGGTTGTAGGATCAACAACCCATAGACTACAGCCTTCAACAGAGATCTGTGCAACAACCAACACACAGCCAGGCATGAAGGCATGCATTCCAGAAATCCCTGCATCCCAGATTAAAGGATGTGCCATTACTTTTCAATATTTTCTTGTCCCTGTATACACGTCTGGAGAAATACCACCTCCCTGCTGGATTCAGCTGAGAGTTTCTCACATCAGCCCAGTTTTCACAGATCATCTGGAGATGGAGTTATCTGCTGGTTTCATGCTTTTCGAAGAGTTTACCCACAGCCTGTCACTTGTCATCAGCTCCTCAGACTTGGCTCTACAAGGGCTGGTTAGCAAGAAGGCAGATAACTCTCCAGTGGCAGTAGCTTCAAGAAAGGACAATATGGGGAACAAATCACTTCGAATTATTGAGCAGAACTCAATAGGACAGACTGTAAAAAAACCCAAACCCCACAACTATACCAACAAGCCACCAAAACCATGAACTATAAACTCACTTTTACACTGAACTGCCTTGACAAAACAGCAAAATTATTTAAAATAATATCAAATATATGTTAATTTGCATGTTTCAGTCTAGAAATACGTGTCTCACCCAAGAGTTAACAAGCTGTGGGGGAAAGGGAAAGGAAGGCTTCTCACCTTTTTCCCTGTATTTCACAGGCTGTCTCCAGCAATGCCAGACCCAGCAGGAAGTCTGAAAGGTTGGTTATGACAGACACTCACACTGGGTGGAAAACAAGGTCCCACAGCAAAAAGCAAGTTCCTGCCTGATGCATGCCAAAAAAACAGCCTAAAAGTCAGGGTTGATCCACAGTTGCTGAAGTGATTTACAAGAATTTTTTTGCCAGGGTGTAAAGTATTTACCACAGCAAGTCTTCTGTATTTCTTGGTAGCTTTTTTTTTGGGAGATGCTTTTTATTTCAAACCCCAGTGCCCCAAATTACCAAACTCGGCAGGGGCGCACGGATTATTTAGTTTATTGGTTCATTTGATATATGCATTACAACGGCACTTTGGATGAGACAAAGTGAAGGGAGCTTTCTCCCAGACATCCCAGGAAGATGTGCATGTTTTGCTTTGCAAGGCATCTCGATGTCCCGTAAATCCAACCACCACATTCTGCTTTACAGGATCAGCTGTGCTCCCTGTCAAATCACAGCCCTGTGACACCTCCCTGCCTTGGGAGCTCTCTGCTAGCTCTGGTCCCTGGAACCAGCTGTGACATTATCTGGCTCTTTGCAGAGATCCAGGATTTTTTATTAGTTCACATGAGCGGGCTGGAAATGTTAATATAAACATGCACACAGCAGCTAAGCAAGCCCTGTAAGACTACAGGGACCATCCTGCTGAAGGCCAGTACAAAACAAAGCAGGTGGGGAAGCCCATAATAACTGGAATTTCAACTGAAAAATCAGACCAAACCCCCCTGGAGGCACAAGGTGCTAGCATCCACCAGCCACTCATCTCAGCCCTGCCCAGAATCCTTCCCCATACTCAGGAATGGGGTCAGCTCTTCTCTAACCCAAGAGAGACACTGCACATCCCCACGAGGATTTGGCCCACAGTCATAAGATGTGAGATTAATCATGTGTGTTTAGGGATCTGAAAAGGGGATGAGAAACATTAGTAACTGCTTCTAAATTAATTGCCGTTATTGTTATTTGATTTGCTAAACTCTCTGGGGCTAGATTTTATTTTAGAAAACTACGAACATATCAAATTAATCAACTTAAAATAAATGGTCTTGATTTATTTATTTCTGCTGTATCTACTCCTCTTTAAGCTTGGCAACTCACTGCATTCTTTCCATCCTGTGAAAGAAAAAGAACAGGGGCTTTGCTTTATTGTTATTTTAAAGGAACCTCTACGAAGCTTAGCAGTTCTGTGAGTTTAAATCATGGCAAAACTATGTTGTGAAGGAGGACAAGTGCAAGGCTGAAGCTGGTTTCCACACTCTGCAGGAGCCAGCTTTGCACTGGGAGCCCACCAGCAGTCACACCACACAGTCCAAGCAAATCAGATCTATTCCCCAATAATTTAGGCATCCAAAGAGGTGAAAGACACCCTACCAGGTTTCAACAGGGGCTATCCCAGTGTGAGCCACACTTCTTGCAGAAAAGTCCTGCCAGCAAGGAAGAAGTTTAATCTCCTCTAGCCAGATTTCGCTGTTTCTGAATCCTCTGGAAGTTGGGTCAGCATCCTTCCCCCACTTCTAATCCCCTGCCCTCAGCTTTAGCAATGCAGCAATGCCTCTGCCAGCAAACTGAAAAGAAAAGCCCTCACATATATTATGCTAAAGAATATTAATCTTGTGTTCCACAGAATATTAAGTGGATTACATCTACAGCCTCCAAGGAGAAAAACGTTGACTTCCATGTATCTTGTGCTATTATTCACCCCTATTAGCTTTTCCTACCAGCCTAACGTTAGTCATGACAATTTCCCACTAATTAGTGCAGAGCTCAACTGGCTCGACAGACCAAGCAATGAGAGCAAGAGTGGGATTTCTCCATGGCCACGAGGCAGATCAGACCACTGTGGCACAGATGCTGCACAAGAATACATACAAGGTGAAGAACAAAGCCAGCTTTGGGGTTTTTTTTGGATGACTTCCTGGTGGGATCACCCCTGAACACCAATGTCTCTTTGTAAAGGTAACAGAACAGAAAAGAAAATTGCTGCCATCATTTGAGACACGCCCTTAAATGAGGAACAGCAAACATGGAGAGATGGATGTTTCTGGCCTCTAGGAAATCATGCTGGGGGAGGAACTCAACAAAATTTCAGGTGCCTGTTCTCACACCTGGAAAGGAGCCCTGACCCCAGGCTGAAGGGGAACACCACCTCCCAAGGGTGAACCCACCATGCCTGGGTGCTCCCCACCCGTAGGCACTGCACCACCACCAGCACCCCACTTCCCAAAGACCCTCCTCAAGACGGGAAGCCCAGCCCTCTGATCCCCCTAGAACCATTCAAACCATTGCAAAGTGCCACCAGCTGACTTTACTAGAGTTTTACACTTTCTTTGCAGAGGTGTTAATGACTCTAAAAAAGCACAAGACTGGGATAAGCAGCTTTAATACCATTCAAATGCTTACAATTAGGAGAAACAGAGAAGCCTGCAAGGGCCAGACTCTCAGAGGGTGGCACATCCATTGAAGCTATAGCTCATGTGAGAGGAGTGTAAATTACTCAGCACGGAGTAAGCAAGATCAAAGCCACTCCAGAAAGATGCAACCCACTGACAGTGATGCAAACTCAGCCCAAGCTTTACTGAATATTTCACAAGCAGGCTGATGAGTTTAAAAGGCCAAACCGGGTGTTCTGATGATGCTGCACAATGTAAGGAAGGAAAGGAAATCACAGGACGTATGTTTTGTTCTAGACATAATACACAACCAAGAACTCAGCTTCGGCTCGATGCATGGAGACATTCATAGTTTCTATTGACATCTTGTTGGTCTGTGTGGGGAAAAGAAACACAACTTCTCAGCTGCAACTCCCAGGCTCCATCCTCTTTTTTATAGCTCCTAGAGTAATTTCAATTCTACACAATAAACAGCAGAGCAGATAAGAAAAGCCTTATCGGATGAAGCAACTTACAGCTTCCCACATGGGCAAGACAGAGAGCTAATGGCTACAGAAGCAGATAAGGATGCTCATAACCAGAAATCAAATCCACGTGTTTCAGCAACAACACACCGCCTCAGAAAGCCAAATAAACAGTACAACAAACTCTGCCAGGCCACCCTAAATCCTCAGAAAGCATCACCTCATCCCTCCTTGCAGACCCAGCTGGCCCATCACTGTCTCTCCTGGTGAGAAGGGAGGGGAGATGCTGCAGTTTCATTGTAAGCCAAATGCAGTGTGTGCTCAGCTGAGCTCTGGTCCACCTTACAGCCCCAGGCTACAGGGAGGAAGACAAAGTAGTACAAGACCAAGATGCTTTTGCAATACTTTCCTTCTCTGAAGACCTGATGTGTTGAAAAGGAATATTCATGATGCAGGGAAACCAACTCAGATATCAGCTTCCCCAGACTGCAAGCGATCTAAAGCCAGGATGGACTTTTTGTTCAGGGTAACACCAAGTACTATGCTACTACAATCCCTTCAGCATCCATCCCAAGGCCCAAACTCCGGTGCTCATCATTGCCAGAGATCCAGATTGTTCAGTAATATCCAAACTCATGGTAAGCTGCTGGCAGTAGAGCTGCACCCTGGGTTCCCCATATCACTTAGTCTAAACCAGAGACACAGAATGTGATCCTCACCAATGAGTCGTTCCAACAGCTCTAACCTGTTGGGTATTATCTCTACATCTGATTCATCTCCTGAAAATTGACGCCTGCAAGTTATTTCCCTTCCCTCATGTCCCAAACATCACTCTGTGTTGGCAAGTATACAAGAAAAGCATTTATCCAAAGGAATTTGCTCATCAAGACTTGCAGACACTAAAACCACAGGTTATCTAATCTTAGGAGAGCATAGTTTAATGGCTACAACACAGGATGAGAGGCCAAAGGGTTTGATTTCTACTCTGAGCTCTGCCAGGGCTGCATGGCTTATAAGTGAATCTAAGGAACACACTTGACCACTCCTCACCTTGATTTCCCCTGCTATGAGACTCTCCTAGCATTCCTTTCCTCACAGGGGATGTTATCTATAAAGTCCTCATTAGCATGTGAGAAGAGTTATGGATCTCCAGATGTGTATGTAAGGAAAAGTCTGAAAGAGTGGAGAAGCAGCACTGGCCAGGGAGCCTGGAGACACATCCTCTCCAGTGTGCTCAGCACACTCCACATCTGTGCTTAGAGAAACATTTGAACCCTTTCCCCCTACAGGGAAGGGAAAAACCAACAATTTCCTTTTTCTTGAGAAAGCTCAGAGGAAAGATTAAATTCTGCATCTCTTAAGTCAAGGAAATCATTCAAGATTCTCCCAACAATATGAAGACTCAGGACCTCTGGCGAGTCACCTGCAGAGCCACCCCACAGGCAACCCCCACAAAACAGGATAACCCTCCCTGTCCCACCCTTTCTCTGGATGCCACTGAGTGGCAGAACCAGACTGATCAGGAGAAAAACTAGAGGTCTGCTTTCAGTGTTCTGCAAAATCTGGATGTGGAGGTAGGGAAAATCCAGACCCAGCACAGATGCTCCCACAGGTGCAACCAGGGCTGCACTCCCAGGGTCTCACTTATAGCACAGCTCCTGATGGGGTCCAGAAAGGGCTTCTTCTGGTGTTAAACAGAAACTCCCACTTGGAAAACAACTGAACATCAACAAGCAAGCTAGTATTTCAGCTCTTTGGGGAAGGAAATAGAGTTATCCCATTGGGCCTGTTCCCATCTTTCCCAGCTGCCTCGAAGGCTAATCACACGAACCACACCAGTGCCAGAAACAGCCAAGCACCAGCTGGAACTGCTTCAGTAGAGCAAGACCTCTGCCCCTAAGATTGGTCCACAAACCTCCTGCTTTGTCCCAAGTGGCAAAAGACAGTGCAGTGAAGGACAGAGGACACATCCACTCTGGTCTAGCCATATGGAACAGAAAGGTCTCAGAGGAGCAGCTGGCTCAAGAACTTGAAGAAAAAACAAAGAAGGCTCAGCTCTTTTTAAGAGGAAAATGTCCCATTGTTCCATAATTAATGGAAAGCAGAAGAGGTTTTATGGGCTCATTGAGAAATGAGGGTGAGCATTAGAAAGCACTTTTCAGTATTTCATGATCACAAGGTGAGCTGCTTGCATAATACTGACAAAGAACATGAATGCTGATATCACAAGGCAGTTATGAAACTTGGGCTTTAAATACTGAATAACAATAACTCAGTAATTAAGTCTCATAAGTAATTTTTTTCTTCTTTTCTTTTTTTTTTTCTTTTTTTTTGCCTTAACTGCAAAGTAGATCCTGCAACCTTCAGCTGAGGTATGACGGTCCTCTCTGGCAAGGTGTACACATGATGGATGTCCTCTGCTCCCACCACCTCACAGCACCAGGGATCCATCCCACCCCAGAGCCTCACTGCCAGTCACATCCCTTCTTCAGGCCTCCCCCTCCTTCAGGGGAGGCTTCAAGATCACAGCAAAGGACAGGCTGTGAACCTGTGAGGAGCAGGATGAGGGAATAAACCTGAATAACTGCATTCTGCCAGTTAACTGCTAAACCCCCAACAAGCTCTTAGTCCTCCTCATGATGTTTTTTGACACAAGCCCACATTGTTGTGAATTACTCCAGTGTGACCAGGACACACAGTCCCCTGAACAAGACACACAATATAGAGCAGCAAAATGTCATGAAAATCAAGGGCAAATGAACACAGAAGACAGTCCCTCCTCCTAAAACCACTTCTATTTTTAGGCAGCCATATTAGCTTGGAGCAGTTTTACTCGTTTCTGATGATGAGCAGAGCTTTTGCATCTTCTCTTGAGGACATTTCCTCTGCGCAGGCACTTTGCTTTACACCAGCAGCACGGAAGAGGTCACGACAACAGGCGAAAACAAACCTGCAATTTATTGTGAAAGGGCTTTGAGAAACCAAGTTCAGCTTTGAACTTAGGCCCTTTCTCACTGGACAACCACACTGCTCCATTTTTGGGGGGGTATGCAAGGTGTCCCTCCCGTTCAATCACATGATAAACCTTTGCCTGTGCAAGAGGCACTATGAAGCTCCCACAGCACCAGGAGCGCTACGCTGAAGAGGAAACTTGATAAAGAATAGGGCGATCATTATCAAACGAGCAAGACAAAACGCAGATGTGGTCAAGATCTGGGTCCCAGTGCACTGGCAGTTTCTCTTCAGGAAGTAAACCCTCAGAGGGAACTATTCCTAACATACTACACACAATTTTCTGCAATGCAAACAACTTGTACGTTCAGTGTCCTTTGGTTGCCTTAGACTGCCCTGATAGGAACATCCAAGTGCAAAGTTCTCTCCCTTCAGGTCCATTCCTTCTCATCCCCTCATGCCTAAATGTTTCTCCGCAGCCCTTTACCACCATGCTCCTGTCTCCTTGTGCCCACACTGGTGCTGCTGCCTAAGGCAGCAAGATCCTGCATGGACACCAGTCCTGTCTGGACTGCCAACAGGCGAAGTCCAGAGGGCAAAACACACCTTGGAACAGGTGGCAGAAGAGAGAGATAATAGAGGTAAGGCAGCTTCTCACCTGGAAAATGAAAGCATGGCGCAAGCAGCTCAGGGATCTCTGTTTTATCACTCAGGGAAGAAGGCAGGCAAGGCCTCACACATTTATCTCCATTTTTTCTTCTGAATTTTCAATAAGCTGCTTGAAGTCTTCTATTTGCCCTTTGGATTATGATCTTTCAGGAAGGCCTTTTCCCATGTTTCTCTACAATTATGAGATCTAGGGACAAATACTCCCCTTTCAAGTTAAGTTTGTGTGTCAGCATTTCACAGAATTTCCTGAGTACAGACAATCATGAGGCTTTTGTCAACTGAGAAACCCCTTCCCAAGCACAGGAGCTGGTCACTTCTTGGTGAGCTCCTGCCCCTGGTCACAAGCACCTTCACACCAGGCTCTCACTTTCTTCTGTGGATTGTGAAATCACATTTATTGAGGAAAAACACTAGTTCACTAAGAGGAAGCATTTAAGACAGCTAGTAGATGATTAACAAGTGAGTGCTCAAGTCAATTGCTGCAGGAGCACCGCGAGTTCCTTAAAAAAACTTCTCACACTTCAGAAGCGAGGAGTTCATGGGGAAGCTGTGCCTGGCCAAGCCCTCCCTATACAGGACCACAGGGCCACAGACTGCAGCTCTTCACCTCCCTCCCCCAGGCTCCGGGCTGCAGGTCTCCAGCCCAGGGCTCTGCATCACTGGTGGCCCAGGAACCTTCCCAGACTTATTTTATTTCTACCTTCCCACTCTCCCATCAGCTAGGTTGTCCCCAGGACCTCCCTCCCCATGTTCTGCAGAGGTGGCCATGGCTTTCCATGCCCTCTGCACAGCTGAGTGCCCACCCACCCACCTCCCTCCCTCTCTCCCACCAGCAGGCATTTGTCCTCTAACCAGCTGAGCCATCTGGCAGGAAGGAAAGTTATCAGGGTCCCCACCCTCGGGCAACATCATGTCAAGGCAGCGCTGGGGAGGTGAGGTACACAGCGTTGTGTGACTTTTAAACCAAGGCCAGAGAAGTAGCATTTCTGCTCAGGACCTTTGCCTTTCCATGCCAGAGTCACCCAGAGCCAAGTAAAGGTGCTTCAGCGCTCTTAAGTATCAGTTACTTCAAGGCGTAATTGTGTTCAATATCCTGAACACCCTTCTTCATCCTGGCTTTTACAGTGCACGGTGAAGAAGTTACAGGGATTTGGCACTTTCTCCTTAACAGGGCATCATTAACAAGTGACTCATATTATATTGCAGTGTGAGTCATCTTGGCAGAGGTCACAAGCGTAAGTGACAACTAGTCTTCAATTATTTCCTTCAAGTTGAATTAAAGGTGTATTGTTATGCTAATTTTGCATCTGCTCCATCCTATCTTTCCTTCCACTGTCTCCAGAGCAACCTGGAATTTCAGCTCATGGTCCAAACTACCTCTGGAAGAGCTCTTTCACCATGGTGTTGTTACAGGTTGTCACAAAACATGGAGATGCCAATGGAAAGCCTTCTGAATGGGCTTTCAGCTATGGCAACTAATAGCTAAAGCATCTCTCCATCCATCCATCCATCCCTCCATCCATCCATCCATCCATCCATCCCTGCCCCATAAGGACAACGAGCTGCTGTCCCTGCCATCTTCCTGCTCTGTTCATGCTTTACTGTAGCAAATGCTCGGGGATCTGGAGCTTGCCCAGAGCTCAAACACAACCACCTTCAGGCTGCCACATCACATCCCTGGCTCCAAGAGCAGGGGCAAAGCTCAACAAGCAAAATCACTTCAAACTATGCCCAGCATCATATGAATATTGAAGAAATTATTACATGGCTGGTATAAAAAAGAGCATTTTCAGCTATTTTCTGTTTTCTAGCCAGGCAGCCCCATATTTCAGCCTGTCCTCTTCGCTCACCCCCCACAGAATGTGCCCATCACAAGTCCCCAACCAGTGCACCAGGTGCAGACAGCATCCCTGCCAGGGCAGGGCACAGTCACTGCAGGACACTTGGCTCAGAGAACACAGTTTTGCCCATTAGAAAACATGGCCATTACCAGCCTGGTCACCAGTGGAGCACTTGTTTACATTTCTAGCAGTCAAACACAGTCACACTGGCTGCGAGGATCACTTTGGAGAGCATTTGTAAACTGCTCTCACTACTGGAATCCCATTTAGCTATTATAGCCTCTTCAGCCAGACTAACACACCGATCCCCACAGAATAGCAACGGGAAGAGCAGAGTCATCACACTATTTACTGAAGCTAATCAATACATAAAGGCTGAAGATTTATTGCACTGAAGACAGCCTGTCTGCATGGCCAGAAAATGCATTTAAAGTCCTTTTCATTTTGTTGCTTTGGCCTCTGGTTCTTCTCCAAAAACATTTGCCTGGCACACCCATCTTTCTTTTCTCCCCAAATGGTGGCACCTGCAGATACACAAGAGAAGCCCCTTCCCCAAACACCTACCACGAGTATTCAGTGGGAGCACAAAATACAAACCCCACAGGTTTAAGGGCACTGCACCTTCCTTTCCAGCCATGTTTCATGGCTGTTTTGGCATCTCCTATCTGAACAAGTGTCCTGGAGAATTCTGGCTTGTGTTTTGAAGAAGGTCTATGTGCCAGGTACAGGGACACAAGCTGTGCCACTCATACCCACACCCTGCTGTCCTGTTCCACTCAAGAGGGAACAGCTAGAACCATGCTTATCTTTATATATATTTATACACATTATTTTTATATATATAAATACAAGAACTTTGTAAGTGCCCCACAAAGCCCACAGCATATCTGACTTGCCGTGTTTTGGGGGTGACCACCCACAATGCTGAGATACCATCAGAATTTCACCACTAGTGAGCCACAGCTGGGGAGGTACACTGAGCTGCACCATCAACGCTCATTCTCTGGTTTCATCCTGGCTTGTGTTTTGGGGAGCAGTAGCCTGGTAGGCAACAGCCATCAGGCTTAGAGCTCCTGAAGTACCAATGTTAACTAAAACAATCAACATCTGGCAAGTAGACACATTTGTTTTGGTCACTGTGCCAGCTATATGGCCTCAGTGTAACTGAGTCACAGAATGGTTTGGGTTGGAAGGGACCTTTAAGCTCATCCCCCACCATGGGCAGCAATGCCACCCACTAGACCAGGTTGCTCCAAGCCCCATCCAACCTGGCCTTGAAAATTTTCAGGCATGAATCATTTGTCACTTCTCTGGGCAACCTGTTCCAGTGCCTCACTACCCTCTTAATACAGCTAAGAAAGACTGCAGTGAGGTAGGGAGGAGATCACTTTTGCCAGTTTATCTCAAAATCACACTAAGCTTTTATGCTTTTGTACGAAAGAAAAAGGAAGAGGCAAATATATTCTGATTTACAGGGAGATTTCTATTGTTGCCTGGACATCAAACAGCACCCAATTAGCCCTGCAAGGATCTGACCCACAAATTATGAAAATAAATGCCTCTGAAGCTTTGATCTCATGTATTTCTATAGCATGCTACAGCGGTTATTAGACACATTTTATTAGGCTCAAGCTGTGCGATCTTTTCCTCAGGAAAGGCTCTACCACCTCCAATGCATCCTGAAGTCACCATCCAGCGGATTAAGGGCATGATCCCAAACAGTCACTTCTGTCATGCACTAAACACATGACTCAGCTGGCAGTAGGCTTTTTCCTGCTGAGTTTCAAAATTAGGAGAAAAGGGAATTTTTAAAAGGAAGGGGAGGGGAAACTGTCAGCCACATAAATTTTTTACTTTTTTTGTTAGCTTATAAAGCAATATGCATGTGAGGCAATATCCCTGGCTTTTAAAGAGCGCTGCTTTTAGAACAATTTACTGTTCTGAAAGCAACATTTTCTGCACCCTGAAATGTCACTGCTGGAGGGAACAAGCAAAAACTGTAACAAAAGGTTTTGTGCGTTCTGAAGCTGAAAACCACACGTGCGCTCAGGCAAGCAGAAACACCCACCCTCGCTGCAGCAGGAGCGCTCAGAACCAAGAGGATGTTGAACTTGCACTGCTCAGGCTTTGCTCAGAGGAGCAGCTCACTGCTCACAGCTGCACAAACCAGGCAGGGACCACATCTGCCAGAGGGTAGGGCTGTTTTCACCCCAGTGCATCCATAGGAAGGACCGGACCATGTCACCCACCGAGGCGTCACTGACTGGCCGAGGATGGCGTTTCCAGGAACCCATCAACATCTGACAGGGCTCCTGTGGCAGAGCAGAGCTGGTTACCCGCAGCAGAGCAAAGGGAACACCTTCTGCTGGTCAGGGTAACTCAGCTGCTAAGTGTGGGGCAGGACACGCTGCTGGCTCCCCTCGGATGGATCCCTCCTCCTCCCCAGGAGCTGGGATCCAATCTGGCCACTCCAGTGCTGCCCGCCTGATTGCCATCATTTACTACCAACACACAACCTTGAACCTCTGGCAAGCACTGCAGCCAATTAACACGGAAAAGCGACATTCTGGATCAAAGGGAAAGGTTTTCTGATTGGCCATTACAAAATAAAAATCAGGAGTGCAAAGACGATAGAACTGAGTGCCAACTAAACTTCTTATCAGTGTTTTCCAACCTTGGTGGCTTTTCCTCTCCTTTCACTAATGAGCCACTGGAGGAGCTCCCCAGGGCTGGGAGCCTACGTGCTGGGCATCCTCATCCCACTGCAGGAAGGGGATGCTCAGCCCCTCACAGGGCTCATCTGGAAACAGCCATGGAAGAGGAATGCAGGGAGAGGGGGAGTATCCATTTTCCAAGGACCACGTTCCTTAGCCAACACTCCTTTAGAAATCATAAATGTTTTACATGGAAAACATCAAATCTCACTTACGTCAATTGTTTTCCTGAGCCCAGAGCAGACTGACCATCAATTTCATCGTGCAGCCACAGTTCAAAGTGACAAAACGGGACAGGAGAAGGGGGTTGGGGAGAAGGAAATTAAAGCTACCGGCTTTCTAAGTGGGAAACACAACCTCTCACTAAATGGAGCTATCAATGACTTACACTAGTGGGTTTTGACCTGCACCCTGCTTTAACAGCTGTGTGAAAGGTAACGAAGAAGGCACCTGAGCATCAGCAAATAGAAAACTCGTGTGGTGGAGGCTTTACACCTGCAGAGCAGTCAGGGCCAAAAAGGCCACCAGCAGGGAGAAACAATCAGCCAAATCCTTGGGAGAGGGAATGAGGGTCTGCCTTTCATTCCGTGAAGCTCCCAGTCTCTTCTGTAGCTGGCAGCAAGGGAAAAGAGCATGCGTGCTCCCCTGGCAGCCCAGGGCAAGCAGCTGCCTTCAGGTGCTAGGTCCTGAACCCTCAACACCATCCTCCACACCCCAAGGCACAACAGATTTTGCCAATGCTCTTTCTCCACACCATGCACCCTTTTGCCTGTTGGTAGTTTTTTACTAGGGGAAGCACGGGAAATCTAACAGGATTCTCCCCCTTTATATATGAGGCATGAAGAAATGAAACAGGGATCAATACCCCGTCCTTGGCCTGCAGGTCAGAGTCACAGAACTCCCACTGGTGTCTGTAATTACCCTTCCAAAGGGTAAGGGCGCATTAGGAGGAGTCAGGCAAGGGTTTGCAGGGAGCAGCTCAGAGCCTGAGCCCAGGAGGTGATCACAGCTTTCGCCTGACCTGTCCTCACATGAATGATACTTTCCAAGGACACCTTTTTCACAGCTGGGTGATTCATTCGTGGGGATTTACATACAGATCAAATGGAAACTGTTTCCTCCCTCACCCCATACAAACGGTACCACTACATCTACAAGCCTGGCAGATAAAAACTACCTTCACGTAGCAAGGTTAAAAACCTCTTCTAACTCCTCCTTGTCACATGGATTAAAAACAGACCCTTTATTTTAAATATGCACACAAATCAAATGTTCTTTGTTGCTACAAAGCTTGATTCAATAAAGTGCTGGTGCTCAAACTTCAGCCTGCTCAAGCATATATTTTGCCATACATTCACTCCAAATTATTAATTTTTATGACTGCCCAGCAAAGGAACACTAGTGAGAACAGAGAACTCTCCATGCTTTCAAAAACACTATACACTACTGTGTTGTGGGAAGAACTGCAAAGATGAGGAAGAGTAACCAGTGCTGAAGAGTAACTGCAGAAGAGGAGCAGCTGGGCTGCACAACTCCAAAAGGCAGAGAAAAGAATACAGTCAACCCCAGAGAAAGATTTGACAGAAGACAGACCCTTTTCTGCTGTAACTTTTCATGAGCACACACAAGAATATGCACAAGTTGCATAGAGGGTACACGCTTGCACCAATGGCTCATGGAACGGAGTTGGACATTGCCATTCCTTTGGGATGATTTAAATTAGAGGAAAGATTTAGATCAGATGTTAGGAAAAAATTACTTTCTCAAAGGGTAGCAAGGCACTGAAACATAAAACCCAGAGAAGCTGTGGATGCCCCATCCCTGAAATTGTTCAAGGCTAGGTTGGACAGGGCTTGGAGCAACCTGGTCTAGGGGAAGGTGTCCCTGCCATGGCAGGGGTTTTGGAACTAGATAAGCTTTGAGGTCCCTTCAAATCCAAACCATCCTGTGATTCAGAGACCAGTATTCTGCTGCCAAGTTTTATGGTTTAGAACTCAAAAGGCTCCAAAATAGACAAAGTACATGGATACTGTCATGGTCCATAGCTTACACATGCACTGAATGACACTGGAAGAGGACAGATTAAGTCCCTGATGGAACACTCTTCAGAGTGCTTTTCCTCAGGAACTGTGAATATATATACTTATTTGTTGAACATCTGCCCCAAATTTTGCATGGTAGCATTATCACATAGAACACAGCAAAAAAAGCTTTTCGTGACTTGTTTTTAATCTCCAGAAGTCATCTCTAGTCAAGTTTGTTCCTATTTCTATTTAGGAAGGTGACCTTTACAAAAGCTGCCCAAATTCTGTTGAGCTACAGAGTTTTGTTAAAAGGTGCTGGAAGAAGAAACCTAAAATAATGCTGCCAGGGTAATGCTCCTGAGTGGTGGCTTGCAGTGCTTATCCCCCATTTGAACTTCTCCTAAATCTTTAATGATGCTGAAATATGCCATAAACTGACAAAGTTCTAGAAACAGGACAATGCCAGCATGTTTGAGTTTTGTGGGTTTTTAACATGCCAGCTTTTATCTTCATTGACAGTGATCAACTAATGCAAACAAATGGCCATTGAAACTTCACTTCTGTACAAAGCAAAGCTAAAGGAAGAGTAGTGACATTTTTGGGTTTCATCCAATTCTTCCCAGCAACAGCTAATACTCACCAGCTCCTTAAATTCTGTGCTGTCTCCTCTCCAAGCCTGAGCACTAAAGGCCAGGCTTTTCCAAAACAACAAACGATTTTAGGATACAGTTTCCAGAGAATGCATGGTCAGCATTTCACTAAAGTAAATAACAAAAGCTTCGGTTTTGTTAATGAGTTCAAAACAAAAGCAACATCCAGGTACATGAAGAAAACAATTGCTTCTTCCCCAAAAAGGCTCTTTTTAAACTCCCTGCCTTGCAGGAAACCCTGAGCCAAGCTGTACATCCCAGGTGAGCCTGGTGACCTATGCCCAGGGCAAGCCCCTGCCTGGGAGACAGGGAAGAGCTGTGAGCAGGAGGGGATTGCTGGCCCCAGGCCAGTCCCAACCCAGGGGTTATCAGCTCCCTGGGAAAGGTTTTCCTCCCTGAGATCTTTTATAACCTCCCACGCACCTCGCAAAGCAACTCAATGAATCCAGGTGTGGCAGCCACTGTAGAAGAGCCCACTGCCACTGCTGGTACATCAGCCAGAGGCTCAGCCCTGCAGATGGATGCAGCAGAGGAAAAGCTATTGACCTGAATATTTGAGAAGGATCAAGGCCACTGCCTTCAGCAAGAGATGACAGGCTCTTGCATTTTCTGAGACAAAAAAAAAAGCAGGGGAAAAAACACCAAACCCAGCCCCATCTTTCTGTTATCTCCTATTGGGATCAGCTGTGCATTTACCACCAGAGACCAAGGCCCACTGCATCCCTCCTCACGCTCATTCTCATTTTATTGCAAAAATCTGCTTCTCCAACATGCCTGTCAACAGCCTGTGTGAATCCCTGTGTTAATCATTATTCTGCTAATAACACTGCCAGGTCATCTGGCTATTAAACATGCTGAGTGGACTAGCAAAAATATCTCCTCGCCCGTACAGAAGAACATTATAATGTAGTTTATCTTATCCCCTTATCAGTATCATATGCAGCGCTACCTGTTCGATGGCCTCATTGTTTTAAATTACAGTTTTCTGCAACATTAACGATCCTCATTACCAGCACCACCACTGGAAGATCTCTGGTTTAAGAATCCTTCCTATCCTGGCACAATCAGCCCTCTGCACCCACAAGGGCACTCCTGGGTACCACGGCAATGAGCACGGTGCCCAGTGAGGGACAGAAACATGTCACAGAGAAGGCAGGAGCCAGCCCCAAGTGCGCTTACTCGATGCACCAGGCCGTGCATTTTAATCAGAATTCAGTGCTTTGTTCCTGGCCCAGCCGCCAGCACGTCAAGCAGATGCACTGCTGTGGTGGAGCCCGACTGTGTGGCCAAAATAAACTCTACAGTGTGGCAAAAACAGGAGCTCCTGCCACCTCCTATGTCACCTTCCAGCCCAGATCTACAAATCCCACCCCATAAGCCCATGGGCAGTGGCAAACTGAAATGAATGCTGGTGTGCAGGGTTCTGCTTGTGCCATGCTCAACCTTCAACAGCACACTGCCATCCTGCAAATCCACCTCCCTCCTTGGGACAGGAGGAGGGATGCCAAAGCAAAGGACAGGGCAAACTGGCAGTCAAAGGTCCACCTTTCTTACACACATTTGCCTGTGGCTCATAAGCCCCAGCCTCCTGGAACATTTCAGTGAGTCAAACTCGGAGATAAGCGTCCTGAGCACTTCCTTTCCCTGCTGCTGGGAACAAATCATCCCCTTAGCCAGATTTTTGAGTCACTACCTGCTCCCAGCATTTCACAGAGTCACCCCTCACCCCTTTAAACACACAAGCAGCACAAGAGCAACATCTCCTCCACCCAGACTCATCTACAAACCCGCAGCAATGTGACACTTCTTTTCTAATACATAAAAAATTTTGCAAGGCTTGGGGAATTACTCCTCCCTGCCATGTTTTGTGCTCAGGCAGCAAATTTACTATCGATTTCTGATTCAGACCCCATGGAATGATTCACGCTTCGTGCCCTATCTGCTGAATTTACGACCTTTAACAATTATTTTAAGTGCTAGAGGAGCTTAGTTTAGAAGAAGATCTATTCCTTGGCAAATTAAGCTCCTATTCTTGTCTCTCTTGCAAACCGCCACATCTCTCATCATTTACAGGAAAGTGCCACGGCAGGTCTTCCCCCTGAGAGGGGGCAGAGGTCTGAATGGCAGCAGCCCCGTGCTGCCAGACTGGCCGCCACTGGGCAGGGGAGCAGGGCTTTGCTGTCCCACCCCGCTGTCGGTCGGGGTTTCAGGTCCCCTTGTCTCCGGTTACCCTGAAATGCCAGCACTGCGCTGCTCAGCGACCAGGCGCTGCCGCTGGGTCTCAGCGGGAGGGAGGGAATATACATTTCCTCCTAAAGCGAAAACAAAACCCTGACTGTATCTGGTGTGCATTGCTATTAAAAAGCCACAAACAGAAAAAAAAAACCAAACCAAAACCCCAAACCTAAGCACGTGTGGATACAGTTTTAAAAAGAAATGGTACCCTAGTTGAAATACACTTCCCAACACAGATGTTAAACAAAAAATTAAAATAAAAAAAATAGAGGGCGGGGAAAGAGGAGAGGGCCCCCTCCCCCCCAAATTATACTGTTCTCCTGGAATAACTCCACTGGCTTCAGCAACCTTTCTCCCAAGACACCTTCCACCTAAGAGGGGAAACCAGCTCCAGGTCTGTTTTTAAGGCAGATGGTTCCCCCATTCCAATCTCATGTACACTGTGTATTGCTGAGCAATCATTTACACTATTAATCAACCAGAAACTCACCAGGAAGAAAGTAGGGCAAGGGAATAAAGATAGACTTCTCCTTTTTTTTTTTTCTTGCACTGAAACAAATAATATTTCTAAAAATACACTTGTTCAAGTCTTCAGCGGATTCTGCTTAATTTTATTTATTTGTCTATGCCAGCGGGTTGCGAGGAGCAGCCTGGCTGCTGCCTCCCGCATAAATGCTGTTTCTCTCAATGACTCCCCATGCTCGTTCCCAACCAGCTGTTCTTACGGCCAGAAAGATGGAGAAAGGGGGAAAGGGAAGAAAGTTACAGGAAAAATGGACCAGGGGGGACATCAGGCCACAGCCCACGCCGAGGCTGACACCTCTGACGAGCCTGACATTTCAAGGGTACATGCTGGGCTTCATTTTCCAGGGGGGTGAGGAGGAGGCAACGCGCAGGGACACAGCGGGAGAGGGATGGAGGGATGGAGAGAGCTTGCGGGGCCGGGGCGAGGAAAGCGGGCTCTGGGGCGCAGCCCCGCACCCCGGCGATGCCCGGCCCCGCGGTCCCTGCGTGTCCGCCTGCCCACGCGTGCTGCCCGGGGGGAGATCGGAGCGCGGGGGGGGGCTGGGGAAGAACCGGCCCCGCGCCCCCCGCGCCCCCCGCTCCCTCGCCGCGGGCACCCCCCC